>CM023533.1:55420784-55503806 GCA_013350335.1 Chimonanthus salicifolius | reverse complement strand
AACCCAAAACCCTAAACCCTCAAATGCTAAAACCCTAAACCCTAAGCACTAAACCCCAAATTCTAAGCACTAAACCCCTAAAACCCTAAAACCCTAAAACCCTAAACCCTAAACCCTAAACCCCAAACCCCAAACCATAAACCCTAAACCCTATACCCTAGACCTTGAAACTCTAAAACCCTAAACCCTAAACCCTAAACCCTAAACTCTAAACACCGAAAACCATAAAACACTAAACCCTAAAGCCAAAAACCCTATAACCCTATAACCCTAAACACTAAAATCCTAACCCGCAAACCCTAGACCCTAAACCCTAAAATCTAAACAATAAACCCTAAACCCTAAAACCCTAAAACCATAAAACCGAAAAACCCTAAAACCCTAAAACCCCTAAAACCGTAAAACCGTAAAACCCTAAAACCCTAAAGCCAAAAACCCTAAAACCCTATAACCCTAAAACTCTAAACACTAAAACTCTAGACCCTAGACCGTAGACCCTAAACAATAAAATCTAAACCCTAAATCCTAAACCCTAAAAACCTAAAACCATAAAACCCTACAAACCTTAACCCTAAACCCTAAACCCTAAACCTATACCCTAAAACCCTAAAACCCCAAACCCAAAAACCCTAAAACCCAAAACGCTAAACCCTAAAACCCTTCCCTAAACCCTAAAATGCTAAAACCCTACAACCCTAAACCCTAAACTCTAGACCCTAAACAATAAACCCTAAATCCTAAAACCCTAAAACCCTAAAACCCTAAAACCCAAAGCCCAAAAACCCAAATACCCTAAACCCTAAACCCTAAAGCCCTTAACCCTAAAATCCTAAACACTAAAACCTAAACCCTAAACCCTAAACCTTAAATTCTAAACCCTAAATCCCCAACACCCTAAAACCCTAAACCCTAAACCATAAACCCTAAACCCTGCAACTCTAAAACCCAAAAACCTAAACCCTAAACCCTAAATCCCTAAAACTCTAAAACCCAAAAAACCCTAAACCCTAAAGCCAAAAACCCTAAAACCCTATAACCCTAAAACCCTAAACCCTAAAGCCAAAAACCCTAAAATCCTATAACCCTAAAACCCTAAACACTAAACCCAAAACTCGAAACCCTAAAACCTTAAAACCCTAAACCCAAAAATCCTAAAACCCTAAACCCTAAACCCTAAAACCCTAGCCTAAACCCTAAACCATAAAATCTCTAAACCCTAAAACCCTAAAATCTAAACCCTAAACCCTAAAACCCTAAAATCTAAACCCTAAACCACTAAACCCTAAATGCCAAACCCCAAACCCTAAACCCTAAACCCCTAAGACCCTAAAACCCAAAAACCCTATAACAATAAAAGCCCAAATCCTAGAACCCTAAACCCTAAACCCTAAAACCTAAAACCCTAGCTTAAACCCTAAAACCCTAAACCCCAAGCCCTAGACCCTAAACCCTAAAATCAAAACCCTGAACCCCAAACCTAAAACCCTACACTAAACCCCAAAACACGAAACCGAAACCCTAAACTCCTAAAACCCTAAAACCCTAAACACTAAACCCTTAACCCAAATCCCTAAATCCTAAACTCTAAGCGCTAAAACCCTAAAACTCTAGACCCCTAAACCCCTAAAAGTCTAAACCAAAAACCCTAATACCCTACCCTAAACCCTAAAACCCTAAAACGTTAAAACCCTAAACCCTAAACCCTAAAACCCTAAAACCCTAAACCCTAAAGCCTAAAACCTAAACCTAAACCCTGAACCCCTAAACCCCTAAACCCCTAAAACTCTAAAACCCCAAACAATAAATCCTAAACCCTAAAGCCAAAAACCCTATACCTAAAAACCATAAAACCCTAAAACCCTAAAGCCTAAAACCTAAACCCTGAACCCCTAAACCCCTAAAACTCAAAAACCTCAAACAATAAACGCTAAACCCTAAAGCCAAAAACCCTATACCCAAAAACCCTACCCTAAACCCTAAACCCTAAACCCTAAACCTTAAACCCTAAACCATAAAACCCTTAACCCTAAACCCTAAACCATAAAACCCTTAACCCTAAAACCCTAAACCCTTAAAACCCTAAAACCCACAACCCTAAACCCTAAAGCCAAAAACCCTAAAGCCAAAAACCCTAAAACATAAACCCTAAACCCTAAACCCTAAACCCTAAACCCTAAAACCCTTAACCCTAAACCCTAAACCCTAAAACCCTTAACCCTAAAACCCTAAACCCTTAAAACTCTAAACCCTAAAACCCTAAAACCCACAACCCTAAAACCCTAAATGTAATGGCCCGAAATTTTTAAATCAATAAATATGTGGTTATTATTTATTTTTAATGGTGGAAATGGGAAATTTGATGGAATAAATGGTAAATGGACCAAAATTTGGACAAAGCCCCAACTAGGGCCCAATGGATTATGGATTGGATTTAAGTTTACTTAAAGGGTCAATGGTGGTCAATTGGGCCAAAGATGGTCAAATTGGGTCCAATACCCATTTGGGACCCAATGGATTAAGATGATGTAAGCTTTAAGGTAAATGGGTAAGATGAAAATGTAATTGGGCCATGGGCCCAATGGTGATCCAATTGGAATGAATTGAATGGGTTCAAATCACCTAAGTTAATTTGAAGTTGACCAAGGTGATATGGTCCAATGGGACCCACCTCCACCTCACCAAGTGAGGTGGCATGTGGACCCAAGGTTTGGTGGGGCCGACCACCATGGTTGAATTGGTCAACCATGGGTGGATGTATGAAGGTGATTTAAGTAAATGGAATTAACAATAAAGTGGAAATTAATTAACTTAACCTAATGATCCAATTTAGTTAATTAATTAAGCTAATAAAAAAAGGTGGTCAAAGATGGGAGACCAAAACCACCCATTTCAAGATACAAAGAAAAAAAGAAAACGTTGGGCTTGGCATAAAGCATGGAAAATATCTATGTGTGGTAGGTGGGAGTAGTTAATGTTGGAATTAATTAACTAAATGAGATAACTCTCATCTCATTCTCCAACCCCCTTTCCATCTCACGTTATCTCTCTTTTTTGCTCCCTCTCAAGATCGTCCCACACCCAAGGAAGGAAGAAGAAGAAAATTAAGAAAGGAAGAGGAGAAGAGAAGAAAGAAGAGAAGAGGTGCAAGCATGGTCCACCATTCTAAGGTCAAGATCTACCATCTTCTTCTCATCATCTCTTCCTTTCCCTCTCTCAATTCAAACCCTATTATGGCCGATCCTAAGATTGGAGGTTGTCACCATTGATCAAGCATCCTAGCCGATCAAATAAGGAGAGGAAGGAGAAAGGAGGCTAAGGAAGCCGACGGGAGTGGCAAAAGTCGGAGGAGGCGTCGGATTGTAAGTATTTTCTAAAACAAGAAATTTTGGATTTTTAGGGTTTAAGATTTGGGATTCATTTTGTAAATTTAATGGTGGCCAAATGATTTTATGCCATGGATTTTAAATCCATCAATTTGAAGGATGGAAAGTGGACAAAACCCTAATGGGTAAATTAGGGTTAGTTTAAGGAAAAATAAATGGATTAAGGAATGTAATGTAATTAAGTTATTAAGCATGGAATTATGTGGAATTGGAAGGTAATGTGTGATTTTCTTAGGGTTTTAAGGAATGGAGGACATTGTGTAATTTAAATTAATTAAGAATGGAAGCATGGAGAATGGTTTAGAATTTTAAGTGCTTAATGATTAAATGTTGCAAATTTTAAAAGAATTATGAGGGAGTTTATGAATGATGTGAATGATTTGGTAGCCTTAAAAAGGCATGAATGGATAATGAACCCTATGGTGATCCAATGGTGGATTAATGGTTATGAATTATAGAAAAATAAATGGGAAATGTGGGTGGTGTTGATGGACAAAAAGGGACCCAATGTTATTAGTTGTAATGGGAATATGGCTAGGTTTATGGACTTGAATGTGATTAAGAATGATGATTTAAGTGTATAAATTAAACCCTTCATGGAAGGGCTTGTGATGGGTGCAAATGTGTAAATAGGCCAAAGAAAAAAATGGGAAAAGGACACCATGGGTTCGGCCATGGTGTATGGCCGAACCCATGGCCCAATTGTGAGCCTTTTGGTGGGTTAAATTGGAAATGTGAATGATGTTTATGGCCTCCAAAGGGCATGAATGGATAATGGACTCAATGTGGTTTAAATGCATAAGGTAAACCCCATGGGAAGATTTGATGAATTGGATATTTTGAAACCATGACCCATTGTATGAACCATTTAAAGGGTTAGGTATGGGGTTTTGGATGGGTTTAAATGAATAAGAGTTAGGTGAATTAAAGGGCTAATTTTAATGATGTTATGTCATGATTAAATGGGTCATTAAGGGATTGAATTAATGATCAACTATGGGCTTAAGTAGGCATGAATGAATGAGTGATTAATCATGTAAAGGAGTAGTGGCAAAAATGGTAAATAATGGCTAAAATGAAGAACTCCATGGGAGATGATCATGAGTTTAGGGATATGGAAATTAATGGAGGAAATTGATGGACAAAGTGAACCTAATGTTGATTGTTGGGATGGAAATGTGATTAAGGAATGATGAATCAAATGTAGGGTTTAGGTTCTCTCAATGGAGGGACTAATGATAAATCTAATGTGTAATCAAAGACCAAGGAAAATGGGGATTTGGTTAAGTTAAAAGGGGCTGATTGTTAATGAACCAATGGTAGATCATTTTGGCCTAAGACTAATGTGTAGGTATGTGTTTAAATAAATGGACTTTAGGTTAAAATTAAATGGCTGATGTAAGTGATCTTGTGATATGGGTGATGGGTCAATTATGGGCCAAAGAATGTGCCTAAGAAGGATGATTTAATTGTAAGTCATTTTTATGGGCTAAGGAAGGATGTATGTATGTGATTAATTAATAGGGATTAGATTAATTAAATGGCTAATTTTAATGGTCATGTGACATAATTGAATGGGTCATTAATGGACCTAAGTTAGGGATCCAAGTTTATAATCAATTATGAACTTAGTTAGGCAAGGGTGAATGATTGATTAACCATGGAGAAGAGGTAGTGGCAAAACCGTAATTAATGGCCAAATTCAAGAACTCCATGGGAGAGGACCATGGACTTAGGGGCATTAAATAATAAGTTTATGTATGGTTAAATAAAGCCTAGGAGGCTGATTTTTAGACTCATGAAATTAAAATATATAATGGATTAAATGGGACCCACAAAACCTAAATAGTGACCGATTTTTCATATGGACTTGGAAATGACTAATGGGCTTAGAAATAGTAAAATGTGGACTGATTATGTGTATGTAATAAGGTACCGAACATCGCAAGCGGTACGCGGATCGGCGACGGGGTCTATCCGGCGGAAACTGAAGAAAGAACGCTAGTCGGTATTCGATAGGATTCCTACCTTTTTGTAAGCCATGGATTGAGTGATGGTTTCTTTGAATTATTTTGGAAATTATATGGTTTGTTTTTAAGATAGGTTTGGATTTTGGTATTATGTGATGAGTTTCCTTTGATTTATTTTGATAATCATGGGATTGTTTTAAGATGGGTTTTATGACTATGATTTACACATATATTACATGGCATATGGCATCTACATCTCATGCATGGCATGGGAGGGATATGACAGGGGGATACTTGTGTTGATGTTACCTTGATAAGCGCTTTGTCGTCAAGGGGAATACTTGTATTGATGTTACCTTGATGAGTGCTTTGCCGTCAAGGGGAATACTTGCGTTGATGTTACCTTGATGAGTGCTTTACCGTCAAGGGGGACACTTGTGTTGATGTTACCTTGATGAGTGCTTTGCCGTCAAGGGGAATACTTGTGTTGATGTTACCTTGATGAGTGCTTTGCCGTCAAGGGGGATACTTGTGTTGATGTTACCTTGATGAGTGCTTTGCCGTCAAGGGGAATACTTGTGTTGATGTTACCTTGATGAGTGCTTTGCCGTCAAGGGGGATATGGTATCGGGATAGTAAGGATGATGGGTGGGATTCATAACACAGACACCCATGGCATGACATTCATTCTGTGGCTTTTCGTTATATTATTATCTGTATGTTGTTATTACTAATCCATGTGCTAGCCCTACTCGGAGTCCTACTGGGTGCGTGGTCTAACGCCCTACTTCTACCCTAGCTGATGACGCAAGAAATGCCGGAGCAGAAGGACGAGACGGGAGCCAATGCTTAGGAGCTTGGGGAGGCGGACTGTTTACTTTGTTTAAGTTTATTTTGGGAAATGTATATTTGAATAGTTTAGCTTGTCAGACTGTATAATTCAGATTACTTGCTATATGTTGGGTTTCTATTTGGAGCATTGAGATATTGAGATGTTTTGGTAACATTATGAATACTATCTTCCCTGCTATCTAAAAATGGTAGGTTAGCCACTATTGTAATATTCCGCAAGCTTGCTTCCTACGTGTGAACCATTCTCCGTGGACTTCGTTCCACGCACACGTAGGGCTGGCCAGTTAAGGGCTGGGCTTTCGAAGCTCGGACTTAACTCGCATCGTGACGTCCGCGCCCTTTATCACTTCTTAATTCAAAAAAAAAAAAAAAATAGACTCTGATTTTCGGTGAAAAGGGGCGGGCGTTACCCTAAAATCCGGAAACCCTAAAACCCTAAACCCTAAATCCTAAACGCTAAACCACAAAAACCCTAAAAAGCTTAAACCCTAAACCGTTAAACCTAATCCCTAAACCTTAAACCCTAAACCCCTAAAACCCGAAACCCTAAACCCTAAATCCTAAACCCCTAAAACCCTAAACACTAAACCCTAAAGCCAAATCCCTAAACCCTTCACTCTAAACCCAAAAACCCTAAAACTCTAAAACATTAAACCCCTAAACCCTAAACCTAGAACCCTAAACCCTAAAACCCTACCCTAAACCCTAAAACCCTACAACCCTACAACCCTAAACCCTAAATCCTAAAACACTAAAACCCTAAAACCCTATACCCTAAAACCTAAACCCTAAAGTCTAAACCCTAAATTCTAAACCCTAAATTCTAAACCCTTAACCCCTAAAACCCAAAAACCCTAAACCCTAAACCATAACCCTAAACCCTGAAACCCAAAAACCCTAAAACCCTAAACCCTAAACCCCTAAAACTCGAAAACCCTAAAACTCTAAACCCTAAACCCTAAACCCTAAAGCCAAAAACCCTAAAACCCAATCACTCTAAAACCCTAAACCCCAAAACCCTAAACCCTAAACCCTAAACTCGAAACCCTAAAACCCTAAAACACTAAACCCAAATATCCTAAAACCCTAAACCCTAAAGCCTAAACACTAAACCTTAAACCCTATAAAACCCTAAAACATAAACCCCAAAACCCTAAAACCCCTAAACCCTAAAACCCTAAAGCCCAAACCCTAAAACACTACCCTAAAACCTCTAAACCCTAAAACCCTAAAATCTAAACCCTAAAACCCTAAAATCTAAACCCTAAAACCGCTAAACCCCTAAATCCTAAACCCCTAAACCCTAAACTCCAAACCCCAAACCCTAAAACCCAAAAACCCTAAAAGCCTAAATCCTAAACCCAAAACCCTAAACCCTAAAACCCTAACGCATAAACCCAAAACCCTAAAACCCCAAAACCCTAAACCCTAAACCCTAAAACCCTAGCCTAAACCCTAAACCCTAAAACCAATAAACCCTAAAACCCCTAAAACCCTAAAACCCTAAACCCAAAACCCAAAACCCTAAAACCCTACCCTAAAACCCTAAAATCTAAACCCTAAACCCCTGAACCCCTAAACCCTAAACTCCAAACCCCAAATCCCAAACCCTAAACCCCTAAAACCCTAAAACCCAAAAACCCTAAACCCTAAACCCTAAAACTCCAAAACCTAAACCCTAAAATTCTAAAACCCTAGAACCCTAAACCCTAAACCCTAAGACCCTAGCCTAAACCCTAAAACCCTAAACCCTAAGCCCTAGACACTAAACCCTAAAATCTAAACCCTAATCCCTAAAGCCTAAAACCCTACACTAAACCCAAAACCCCTAACCCTAAACCCCTAAAACCCTAGAACCATAAACACTAAACCTAAGCCCAAATCCCTAAATCCTAAACTCTAAATGTTAAAACTCTAAAACTCTAAACCCCTAAACAGCTAAAACCCTAAACAAAAACCCTAAACCCTAAAACCCTACCCTAAACCCTAGAACCATAAACGCTAAATCCCAAAACCCTAAACCCTAAAACCCTAAACCCTAAAGCCTAAAACCTACACCTAAACCCTAAACCCCTAAAACCCTAAAACCCCAAGCAACAAACCCTAACCCTAATGCCAAAAACCCTATAACATCAAAACACAAAACCCTAAACCCTAAACCCTAAACCCTTAACCCAAGACCCCAAACCCTTAACCCAAAACCCTAAACCCAAAATCCTAAAAACCTAAAACCCTAAACCCAAAAACCCAAAAAACCCTAAACCCTAAACCCTAAACCCTAAACCCTAAAAGCCTAAAAGCCTAAAACCCTAAACCCTAAACCCTAAACCCTCAAACCTCTGAACCTAAAACCCTACCCCACACCCTAAACCCTGAAGCCAAAAACCCTAAAACCCTAAACACTAAAACCACAAATCCCTAAAATCCTAAAACTCCAAAACCCTAAACCCTAAACCCTACAACCCTAGCCTAAACCCTAAACCCTAAAACAGTAAAACCCTAAAACCCTAAGCCCTAAATCCTAAACCCTAAATTCTAAACCCTAAAACCCTAAAACCCTAAACTCGAAAGCCTAAACCGTAAACCCTAAAGCCTAAACCCTAAAGCCAAAAACCCTAAAGCCAAAAACCCTAAAACCCTATAACCCTAAAACACTAAATCTAAAAACCCTAAACCCTAAATCCTAAACCCTAAACCCTCAACCCTAAAACCTAAAACACTAAAACCCAAAAACCCTAAACCCCTAAACCCCTAAACCCCTAAACCCAAAGCCCTAAACCCTAAACCCTAAACCATAAACCCTAAAACCCTAGAACCTAAACCCAAAAACCATAAAACCCTAAACCCTGAGACCCTACCCTAATCGCTAAACCCTAAAACCCTAAAACCCTACAATAAAACCCTAAACCTGTAACGCCCGCCCCTTTTCACCGAAATCAGAGTCTATTTTTTTTTAAGTGACAAAGGGCGCGGACGTCACGAAGCGAGTTAAGTCTGAGCTTCGAAAGCCCGGCCCTCAACTGGCCAACCCTACGTGTGCGTGGAACGAAGTCCACGGAGAATGGTTCACACTTAGGAAGCAAACTTGCGGAATATTACACTGAGTGCGGAAAATTACAATAAAGACTATCTTACCAATTTTTAGATAGCAAGGAAGATGACATTCATTAAATTACTAAAGTGCTGCGAAATTCATAATGTCCAACGTAAATTCCAAAACATAACAAGTAATCTAAACTTATTACATTTCCAACATAAACATTAGAAAACTAGCTAGACTGCCTTCCCAAGCTCCTCAACTTGGCTTCCGTCTCGTTCTTCCGCTCTGCCATCTCCTGTGTCATCAGCTAGGGTAGAAGTAGGGCGTTAGACAACGCGCCCAGTAGGACTCCGAGTAGGGCTAACACATGGATTAGTGATAACAAGCAATACAGATAATAATATAACGAAAAGCCACAGAATGAATGCCATGCCATGGGTGTCTGTGTTATGAATCCCACCCATCATCCTTACTATCCCGATGCCATATCCCCCTTGACGGCAAAGCACTCATCAAGGTAACATCAACACAAGTATCCCCCTTGACGGCAAAGCACTCATCAAGGTATCCCCCTTGACGGCAAAGCACTCATCAAGGTAACATCAACACAAGTATTCCCCTTGACGGCAAAGCACTCATCAAGGTAACATCAACACAAGTATCCCCCTGTCATATCCCTCCCATGCCATGCATGAGATGTAGATGCCATGTGCCATGTAATATATGTAAATCATAGTCATAAAACCCATCTTAATAGCAATGCCATGATTATCAAAATAAATCAAAGGAAACCCATCACATAATACCAAAATCCAAAGCCCATCTTAAAACAAACCATATAATTTCCAAACTAATTCAAATAAACCATCACTTAATCCATGGCTTACAAAAAGGTAGGAATCCTACCAAATACCGATTATCGTTCTTTCTTTCGTTTCCGCCCGATAGACCCGGTCGCGGATCCGCGTACCGCTTGCGATGTCCGGTACCTTATTACATATTAGCAATTAGTCCATGCTTTAACCATTTCTAAGCCCATACATCATGTCTTAGTGGGTTTTCCTCATTTTGGCCAATATTTACGGTTTTGCCATTACCCTTCCATGGATAATTCATTCCCTCTTCCATATACATTATGGTCTATAATGGATCCATAACTTAGACCCATTAAGGATCCATAACTTAGGTCCGTTAATGACCCAGCAACCATATCATGTGATCATAAAATTAGTCCTTTTATTGACCTAATCCTTATTCCTTTAAACCCATACAAAACCCCATACTTACCCTTTAAATGGCTAATAGATCATGGGTTCAAAATACCCAATTCATCAAGTCTTTCCATGGGGTTTACATCATGCATTTAAACCACAATGAGTCCATTATCCACTCATTCGTTTTATTCATAATTGATCCATACACTTACCAATCATGAGATACAACCATATCTTAACCTAATCCCCATTAGTTAAAGCATATCCATAGACTTTAATCTTAGCCTATCCATTGGTTCACAAAAATGGGTCCATTGATGTCTCATTAACCATGACATAAGAACATTAACAATTAACCACTTAATTAACCTAACCTCCATTTATTTAAAACATAAATATATAACCCCATACTTAGACCATTAAGTGGCTCATAACAATGGGTCATGGGTTCATTAAAAATCAGCCCTTTCTACTTAACCAAATATCCATTTTTTTCTTTGGGCTATTTACACATTTGCACCCATCACAAGCCCTTCCATGAAGGGTTTAATTTATACATTTAAATCATCATTCTTAATCACATTCAAGTCCATAAACCTAGCCATATTCCCATTACAACTAATAATATTGGGTCCCTTTTGGTCCATCAACACCACCCACATTTCCCATTTATTTTTCCATAATTCATAACCATTAATCCACCATTGGATCACCATAGGGTTCATTATCCATTCATGCCTTTTTAAGGCCACCATAATTCTTTTAAAATTTGCAACATTTAATCATTAAGCACTTAAAATTCTAAACCATTCTCCATGCTTCCATTCTTAATTAATTAAATTACACAATGTCCTCCATTAATTTCCATATCCCTATATCCATTAATTTCATCACTTCACCACCATAGGGTTCGGCCATACACCATGGCCGAACCCATGGTTCATGGTCCACTATTCCATTGGTGCCCTTTTAGACCATAAAAACACTCACATTTATTCATGGATTCCATCATAATAAACCTCCTCAAACATTACCTACATTAAATCATTAACCATATCAAAACCCTAAAACATTCTCCATGCTTCCATTTTTACAAAACCTAATAAAATACTCCATCATCTACCATTGTTAAGGCCATCAATATCATGCACTTCTCCCATGCATTTCTTCATTTACCATCCCTTTAAAACAATTTACCAACATTTAATCATTAAACCCTAAAACCATAATTCATCCTCCAAAATTTTAACCCTAACACCCCATTAAAATTTCCTCAATTATTTACCATGGGGTTCGGCCATACTACATGGCCGAACCCTATGGCCTTTGATTCCTTCACCAATCCTCACTTCCAAAAATATTTACATATATCCATTTATTTTTCCTTAACCTAACCCTAATTTACCCATTAGGTTTTGTCCACTTTCCATCCTTCAAATTGATGGATTTAAAATCCAAGGCAGAAAATCATTTGGCCACCATTAAATTTACAAAATGAATCCCAAATCTTAAACCCTAAAAATCCAAAATTTCTTGTTTAAGAAAATTCTTACAATCCGACGCCTCCTCCGACTTCCGCCACTCCCGTCGGACTCCTTAGCCTCCTTTCTCCTTCCTCTCGATCTTTGGTAGGCCAAGATGCTTGATCAATGGTGAAACCCTCCAAACTTAGGATCGGCCAAGGTAGGGTTTGCTTGAGAGAGGGAGAGAGAGAGACATGGTGAGAAATAAGATCCCAACCTTTGATCTTGGAGTGGTGGCCCTTTACTTAAATTTTTTTTCTTCTCTTCTTAGCTTTCTTTTCTTCTTTCCTCCATGGTTTCTTTTCTTCTTTCTTCTCCTAGTGTGGGACGGCAATGGGAGTACATGAGAGGGAGAGAGTGAAAGACTTGATAGAAAAGATGGAGAAAATGGGATAAGGCTTATTTTATTTGATTACTTTAACTTACACTTTAGCATTAAAACTCCCAACCACCCCACATGAGATATTTCTCATGCTTTATGGTGGTGGTTGGAACCCCACCACTAGCCAACGTTGGTGTTAAACAATAAGATGGCTTTTGGTCTTCTTTGACCATTGGACCACCTTTTGTTTATTTTATTTAATTAATCAACTAGATAATTACTTACGTTTATTTATTTCCTACTTAATTTAATTCCATTAAATTCCCTCTAAGAAATCCACCCATTGTTGACCAAGTCAACCATGGTGGCCGACCCCACCAACTCTTGGTCCACACGCCACCTCACTTGGTGAGGTGGAGATGGGTCCCATTGGCCCATGTCACCTTGTTCAACTCATCACCAACTTAGGTGATTCAAATTTCATTAAGTCCATTCCCACTAGTTGGGCCACCATTGGGCCCATGGCCCAATTACATTCATCCTTACCCATGTATCTAAGAGTTTACATTATCTTGACCCATTGGGTCCCAAATGGGTATTGGGCCCAATTTGACCATCCTTGGCCCAATTGACTATCTTTAACCCCTTAAATGAATTTAAATCCAATCATGGTCCATCGGGCCCTAGTTGGGCCTTTGTCCAAATTTTGGTTCATTTACCATTTATTCCATCAAATTTCCCATTTCCACCATTAAAAATAAATAATAACCACATATTTATTGATTTAAAAATTTCAGGCCATTACAAAACCCTAAACTGTAAACCATAAAATCTAAACCCTAAAACCCTACAGACCTAAACCCAAACCCCTAAATCTTAAATCCCAAACCCTCAACCCTAAACCCCGATAACCCTAAAACCCTAAACCTTAAAGCCCAAACCATGATGCCAAAAACCGTAAAAACCCCCCAAAATCGTAAATCCTAAAACCCTAGAACCTAAACCCAAAAACCCTAAAATCCTAAAATCCTAAAACCCTAAAACATAAACTCTAAAACCCGACCCTAAACCTTAAACTCTAGACCCTAAACCCTAAAATCTATACCTTAAAACCCGACACTAAACCCGAAACCCTAGACCCTAAACCCTAAAACCGTAAAACCATAAAACCCTAAACCTATACCCTAAAACCCTAAGCTCGTAAAACCGCAAAACCTAAAACCATAAAAACCTAAAAGCGAAAACCCTAAACCCTAAAACCCAACCCTAAACATTAAAACCTTAAAACCCTAAAAACCTAGAACCCTAAAACCCTAAACCCTAAACCCCCCTAAAACCCAAAATCCTAAACCCTAAAACCCTAAACACAAAAACCCTAAAATCCCAAACCATAAATCCTAAACCCTAAAACCCAAAACCCCTAAAACCATAAATCCTAAACCCTAAACCCAAAACCCCTAAAACCATAAACCCTAAAACCCTAAAAACCTAAAACCCTAAAACCCTAAACCTTAAACCACTGAAACCCTAAACCAATAAAACCCTAAAAACCTAAACCTTAAACCCTAAACCATAAACCCTAAACCCTAAACTCCTAAAACCCGAAACCCTAACCCCTAAATCCTGTACCCTAAACTCCTAAAACCCTAACCCTAACCCTTAATCCCTAATCCCTAATCCCTAATCCCTAATCCCTAATCCCTAAACCCTAAACCCTAATCCCTAATCCCTAATCCCTAAACTCTAAACCCTAAAACCCTAAACCCCTAAAACCCTAAACCTAAAACCCTAAACCCTAAACCCTAAAACCCTACCCTAAACAAAAACTAAAACACTAAAACCCTTGTAAGGGCCTGGAATTTGTAAAGTAACATATATGTGTTATTATTAATTTTTTTTTTATGGTGGAAATTGGAAATTGGATGGAATAGATAGTAAATGGGTCAGAATGTGGACAAAGGCCCAACCAGGGCCCAATGGATTATTGATTAGATTTAAGTTTACTTAAAGGGTCAATGGTGGTCAATTGGGCCAAGGATGGTCAAATTGGGCCCAATACCCATTTGGGACCCAATGGATTAAGTTGATGTAAGCCCTAAGGTAAATGGGTAAGGGTGAATTTAATTGGGCCATGGGCCCAATGGTGATCCAATAAGAGAAATGGATTGATTTGGAAATTAAATCATCTAAATTAATATTAATTGGACCAAAGATTGGTGGGGCCGGCCACCATGGTTGACTAAGTCAACCATGGGTGGAGTAATGGAGAAAGATTAAGGAAATTAAAAGGGATAAGTGGGAGTTAATTAGCTTAATTTAATAACCTAATTAATTAAGTTAATTAAGCTAGTCTAATCATGGTCAAATGGTCAAATGGTCAAAACCACTCTAAGAAACACAAGCTACTTAAAGAAACACAAGTTTAAACTATGGGCTAAGGATAGAGGTTTTAGCCCAACTACCACCACTAATACACATTAATCTATCTGTGGTAGGTAGAGGAATTAATTACCCAACCAAAAAATGAGATAGGTTTTTCTCTCCTCTCTTCATTTCACTCTCATTTTTCTTTCTCTCTTTCTTACTCTCTCAAGAACGTCCCTCACCAAGGAAAAGAAAAGAAAAAAAAAAAACTTGGAAGAAGAGAAGAAAAGAGAAGGAATTGCAAGCATAAGTCCATCACTCAAGACTTTGGGTAGTTCTTCCTATCATCTCCTCTCTTCCCTCTCTCAAAATCTAACCCTACCTTAGCCAAACCCAAACCTTGGAGACTCCATCTTAATCAAGCATCTTAACCCAAAGATCAAGGAGAAGAAGAGAAGAGAAGGCCAAGGAGATCAAGAGGAGAAAGAAAGTCAGAGGAGCCGATCGGATTGTGAGTATTTCTAAAACAAGAGATTTGGATTTTTTTTTAGGGTTTAAGATTAGGAATCCATTTCTTGGATTTGGTGATGGCCAAAACATCATAGGCCTTGGATCTCAAATCCATCCAATGGAAGGATGAAAATGGACAAAACCCTAAATGGGTAAATTAGGTTAAGAAAAATAAAAGGATTAAGAACATTATGTAATTAAAATGGATTAAGCATG
Source organism: Chimonanthus salicifolius (assembly GCA_013350335.1). Taxonomy (NCBI): domain Eukaryota; kingdom Viridiplantae; phylum Streptophyta; class Magnoliopsida; order Laurales; family Calycanthaceae; genus Chimonanthus; species Chimonanthus salicifolius. Next base: position 55,488,412 of record CM023533.1, on the reverse strand, counting down.
GGAGTATGGGTTTTGAAGTGGATTGATGGACCATAGGGTTCGGCCATGTACTATGGCCGAACCCCATGGTAATTGATGTATGATTTTTAGGGTTTTATAAGAATGGAAGCCATGGAGAATGAATTAGGGTTTTAAGATTTTAACGATTAAATGTAGCTAATTTTTGAAAAAAGTTTTTATGATGGAATCCATGGATGAATGTAAATATTTTTATGGCCTCAAAAGGCATGAATGGATAATGAACCCTATGATGATGTGATGATGGTCTTAAATGAGTTTAAAGAATGGGAACTATGGAGTAATATCTTAATGATTTAGATAAGAAAATCATGGGAGATGAGAATGACTTTAATGACCTCAAAAGTGGTGGATGAAGGTGAATGTTTTTATGTCTTGAATATCACCTATGAATGATGAATCAAGTATTTTGGAACCATGAAGAATGAATGGAATAAGGGCTAAGTTAATGGACTCAATTATGGTGAAGAATGATAGTTTTAAAAGCATGATGTAAAATCCCTCATGGGAGGATTCATTTGGGGCCTAAGTAATGTAAATAGGTCCAATGAAAGATAAGGAAAAGACATCATGGGTTCGACCATGGTGTATGGCCGAAACCATGATTCATATGAGAACCATTTTATGGGCCAAGATTAGGGTTTATGTAAATGATTAAATGAATGGGGATGAAGTCAATTAAGTGGCTGATTTTAATAATTCTATGATATGGTTGATGGGTCACTAATGGATCTAGGTTATAGATCAATTATGGACTTAATTATACATGGATTAAATGAATGATTAAACATAGGAGAGGTAGTGGCAAAACCGTAATTAATGACCCATTTGTAGGTCATGCTATGGGCTAAGTTTAGGATCTATGTCCATGATTAATGAGGCTAATTTGAGGGCTAATTCTTGATAATCTTATAACTTAGTTAATGGTCATTAAGGGATCCAAGATTATGGATCAAATGGTGGGCTATGGGGTTTGGTATGTGTTTAAATGAATAAGGGTTAGATTAATTAAATGGCAAATTTTAATGATCATATGACATGGTTAATGGTACATAAATGGATCTAAGTTTGTGATCAGTTAGGGACTTAATCGTGGATAAAATATGGACTGATTTGGTACTGTATAATAAGGTACTGGGACATCGCAAACGGTGCGCGATCGGCGACTGGAATTATTGAACGAAAACGAAAAAGGACGCGAGTCGGTATTCGGTAGGATTCCTACCTTTTTGTAAGCCGTGGATTAGTTGTTATGTGATGGTTCTTGACTTATTTTTGGTAATTATATGATATGTTTTTATGGTGGGTTTTAATAGTTATGATTTATTTATATGATATGTTTTTATGGTGGGTTTTAATGGTTATGATTTATTTATATGATATGTTTTATGGTGGGTTTTAATGGTTATGATTTATGTACATAGTATGATGCAAGGCTATGAATTCTATACTAATGCTATGAGTTATATATATATATATATATATATATAACATAGCATAATGCACTACATCTCATGCATGGCATGGGCGGAAAAAAATAAACAAACCGGAGTCCATGCTCCGTCGGGGCGACCGAGAAGCATTCATGGGGATAGCCTGATAGGATATAACCGGAGTCCATGCTCCGTCGGGGAGACCGAGAAACAAGCAAGGGGATATCTTGACGAGAGTTTTTCCGTCAAGGGGGATATGACATTATGATGGGTGGGACACATGACATAATGCACCCATGGCATGACATTCATCTTATAGTTTTCTTTATATGATTTCATATGTGTCTGTTATTACTAATCCATGTGCTAGCCCTATTCGGAGTCCTATTGGGCGCGTTGTCTAACGCCCTACTTCTCCCCTAGCTGATGACGCAGGAGATGGCGGAACGGAGAGGCGAGATGGGAGCCAAGCTTAGGAGCTTGGGGAAGCGACTGCTTCATTTATTTATGTTTATTTTGGATAATGTAATTTGAAGTAGTATAGCTTGTCGGAAATATAATAACTTAGATTACTTGCTATGTTTTGGGATTTTATGTTGGACATTATGCTTTTGAGGTATTTAGTAATTAAATGAATGTTTCTTCCCTACTATCTGAAAACTGGTAGGATAGTCTTTATTACAATATTCCGCATTAAGATATACTCCGCGAGCACGTCTACGTGTGAACCGTTCTCGTGGACTTCGTTCCACGCGCACGTAGGGTTGGCCAGTTAAGGGCTGAGCTTCAGAAGCTCGGACTTAACTCGCGTCGTGACGTCCGCGCCCTTTGTCAAAAAAAAAAAATAGACTCTGATTTTCAGTTGAAAGGGGCGGGCGTTACAACTCTAAACCCAAAACCCTAAACCCTAAAACGCAAAAACCCTAAAACCCTAAACCCTAAACCGTAAACCCTAAAACCCTAAACCCCTAAAACAATAAAACCCTAAAACCCTAAAACCGTAAACCCTAATCCTAAACCCTAACCCAAAACCAAAAAAATCATAAACCCTAAAACACTAAACCCTAAACAGTAAAACCCAAACCCAAAAACCCTAAATCCTAAATCCTAAACCAAAAACCACTAAAACCCTTAAAACCTAAAACCTTAAACCCTAACACCTAAACCCTAAACCCTAAACATCTAAAACTCGAAACCATAAACCCTAAACCCCTAAAACCCTAATCCCTAAACCCTAGTCCCTAATCCCTAAACCCCAAGCTCTAACCCCTAAAACCCTAAAACTCTAAAACCCAAAACCCCTAAAACCATAAACCCAAAACCCTAAACCCTAAACCCTAAAACCCTACCCTAAAACCTAAAACCCTAAAACCCTAAACCCTAAACCATAAAACCCTAAACCCCTAAAACACTAAAACCCTAACACCCTAAACCCAAAAGCCCTAAAGCCCAACCCTAAAATCCTAAAATCCTAAAACCCTAAACCCAAAAACCCAAAAACCGTAAACCCTAAACCCTAAACCCTGAAACCCAAAGCCCCAAAACCCTAAACCCTAAAACCCAAAAACCAAAAACCCTAAACAGTAAAAACCAAAAACCCTAAACAGTAAAAACCAAAAACCCTAAAACCCTAAACCTTTACCCTAATCCCTAATCCCTAAACCCTAGTCCCTAATCCCTAATCCCTAATCCCTAAACCCTAATCCTTAATCCCTAAACCCTAAACCCTTAAACACTAAAACCCTAAAACCCTAAACTCTAAACCCTAAACCTTAAATTCTAAACCCTAAACCCCTAAAACCATAAACCCTAAACATCTAAAATCCTAAACCCCTAAAACCCAAAACCCAAAACCCTAAACCCTAAAGCCCAACCCTAAAACCCTAAAACAATAAAACCCTAATCCTAAAAACCCTAAAATCATAAACCCTAAACCCTGAAACCCAAAACCCCTAAACCCTAAACCCTAAAACCCTAAAACCCTAAAACCCTTAACAGTAAAAACCAAAAACCCTAAAACCCTAAACCTTTACCCCGATCCCAAATCCCTAAACCCTAGTCCCTAATCCCTAATCCCTAATCCCTAAACCCTAAACCCTAAACCCTAAACCCTTAAACACTAAAACCCTAAAACCCTAAACGCTAAACCCTAAACCCCTAAAACCATAAACCCTAACCATCTAAAATCCTAAACCCCTAAAACCCTAAACCTAAAACCCTAAACCCTAAACCCTAAAGCCCAACCCTAAAACCCTAAAACCATAAAACCCTAATCCCAAAAACCCTTAAACCGTAAACCCTAAACCCTAAACCTTGAAACCCAAAACCCCTAAACCCAAAACCCTAAAACCCTAAAACCCTAAACCCTACACAGTAAAAACCAAAAACCCTAAAACCCTAAACCTTTACCCTAATCCCTATTCCCTAATCCCTTGTCCCTAATCCCTAAACCCTAAATCCTAAACCCTAAACCCTTAAACACTAAAACCCTAAAACCCTAAACGCTAAACCTTAAACCTTAAATTCTAAACCATAAACCCTAAACATCTAAAACCCTAAAACCCTAAAACCATAAAACACTATAACCGAAAAACCCTAAACTCTTAAATCCGAAACCCTAAAAGCCTAAAACCTAAACCCTTAAACCTTAAACCCTAAACACTAAACCCTAAAACCCTAAAATCCTAAACCCTAAAAAAGTAAAACTATAAAACCGTAAATCCTAAATCCTAAACCCTAAAACCCTAAACCCCTAAAACACTAAAACCCTAAAACCCTAAAACCCTAAACCCAAAAGCCCTAAAGCCCAACCCTAAAACCCTAAAACCCTAAAACCATAAAACCCTAAACCCAAAAACCCAAAAACCGTAAACCCTAAACCCTAAACCCTAAACCCTAAAACCCAAAACCCCTAAACCATAAACCCTAAAACACTCAAACCCTAAAACCCTAAACCCTAAAAAGTAAAAAGCAAAAACCCTAAAACCCTAAACCTTTACCCTAATCCCTATTCCCTAATCCCTAGTCCCTAATCCCTAAACCCTAAACCCTTAAACATTGAAACCCTAAAACCCTAAACGCTAAACCCTAAACTTTAAGTTCTAAATCCTAAACCCCAAAAACCATAAATGGAAAACATCTAAAACCCTAAAACGCTAAAACCCTAAAACCCTAAAACCATAAACCCCAGACCCTCAATCCTCAAGCCAAAAACCCTAAAACCTTATAACCCAAAAACCCTAAACTCTTAAACCTGAAACCCTAAAAGCCTAAAACCTAAACCCTAAAACCCTTAAACTTTAAACCCTAAACACTAAACCCTAAGGCCCTATCCTAAACCCTAAAACCCTCAAACCCAAACCCTAAACCCTAAACCCTAAACCCTAAAACCCAAAACCCTTAAAACACTAAAACCCTAACACCCTAAACCCAAAAGCCCTAAAGCCCAACCCTAAAACCCTAAAACCATAAAACCGTAAACCCAAAAGCCCAAAAACCGTAAATCCTAAAACCAAAACCCTGAAACCCAAAACCCCTAAACCCTAAACCCTAAAACCCTAAACCCTAAACAGTAAAGACCAAAAATCCTAAAACCCTAAACTCTTAAACCCGAAACCCTAAAAGCCTAAAACCTAAACCCTAAAACCCTAAAACCCTTAAACGTTAAACCCTAAACACTAAACCCTAAAACCCTATCCTAAACCCTAAAACACTAAAACCCAAACCCTAAAACCCTAAACCTAAACCCTAAAACCCTAAAACCTAAACCCTAAAACCCTAAACCCTTAAAACACTAAAACCCTAAAACCCTAAACCCAAAAGCCCTAAAGCCCAACCCTAAAACCCTAAAACCTAAAACCATAAAACCCTAAACCCAAAAACCCTAGAACCGTAAACCCTAAACCCTAAACCCTGAAACACAAAACCCCTAAACCCTAAAACCTTAAAACCCTAAACCCTAAACAGTAAAAACTAAAAACCCTAAAACCCTAAACCTTTACCCTAATCCCTATTCCCTAATCCCTAGTCCCTAATCCCTAAACCCTGAACCCTAAACCCTAAACCCTTCAACACTAAAACCCTAAACGCTAAACCCTAAACCTTAAATTCTAAACCCTAATCCCCTAAAACCATAAACCCTAAACATCTAAAACCCTAAAACCCTAAAACCCTAAAACCATAAACCCCAGACCCTCAACCCTAAAGCCAATAACCCTAGAACCCTATAACCCAAAAACCCTAAACTCTTAAACCCGAAACCCTAAAAGCCTAAAACCTAAACCCTAAAATACTAAAACCCTTAAACCTTAAACCCTAAACACTAAACCCTAAAACCCTGAAACCCTAAACCCTAAACCCTAAAACTCTAAAACACTAAAACCCTAAAACCCTAAACCCAAAAGCCCTAAAGCCCAACCCTAAAACCCTAAAACCTAAAACCACAAATCCCCAAACTCAAAAACCCTAAAACCTAAACCATGAAACCCAAAACCCCTAAACCCTGACCCTAAAACCCTAAAACCCTAAACCCTAAACAGTAAAAACCAAAAACCCTAAAACCCTAAACCTTCACCCTAATCCCTATTCCCTAATCCCTAGTCCCTAATCCCTAAACCCTAAACCCTAAACCCTAAACCCTCAAACACTAAAACCCGAAAACCCTAAACGTTAAACCCCTAAACCTTAAATTCTAAACCCTAAACCCCTAAAACCATAAACCCTAAACTTCTAAAACCCTTAAACCATAAACCCCAGACCCTCAACCCTAAAGCCAAAAACCCTAAAACCCTATAACCCAAAAACCCTAAACTCTTAAACCCGAAACCCTAAAAGCCTAAAACCTAAACCCTAAAACCCTTAAACCCTTAAACCTTAAACCCAAAACAGTAAACCCTAAAACCCTAAAACCCAAACACTAAACCCTAAACCTAAACCCTAAACCCTTAAACCTAAACCCTAAGCCCAAAAACCCTAAACCTAAACCCTAAACCCTAAAACCCTAAACCCTAAACCCTAAAGCCTAAAACCCTAAACCCCTAAAAGAATAAAACCCTAAAACCCTAAACCCAAAAGCCCTAAAGCCCAACACTAAAACCCTAAAACCTAAAACCATAAAACCCTAAACCCAAAAACCCTAAAACCGTAAACCCTAAACCCTAAACCCTGAAACCCAAAACCCCTAAACCCAAAAACCCTAAAACCCTAAAACCCTATACCCTAAACAGTAAAAACCGAAAACCCTAAAACCCTAAACCTTTACCCTAATCCCTATTCCCTAATCCCTAGTCCCCAGTCCCTAAACCCTAAACCCTAAAACCTAAACCCTTAAACAGTAAAACCCTAAAATCCTAAACGTTAAACCCTAAACCTTAAATTCTAAACCCTAAACCCCTAAAACCATAAACCCTAGACCCTCAACCCTAAAGCCAAAAACCCTAAAACCCTCTAACCCAAAAACCATAAACTCTTAAACCCCCTAAAACCTTAAAACCCTTAAACCTTAAACACTAAACACTAAACCCTAAAACCTAAAACCCTATCCTAAACCCTAAAACCCTAAAACCCAAACCCTAAACCTAAACCCTAAACCTAAACCCTAAACCCTAAAACCCTAAACCTTAAACCCCTAAGACACTGAAACCCTAAAACCCTAAACCCAAAAACCCAAAAACCGTAAACCGTAAACCCTAAACCCTGAAACCCAAAACCCCTAAACCCTAAACCCTAAACCCTAAAACCCTAAAATCCTAAAACCCTAAACCCTAAACAGTAAAAACCAAAAACCCTAAAACCCTAAACCTTTACTCTAATCCCTAATCCCTAGTCCCTAATCCCCAAACCCTAAACCCTAAACCCTAAACCCTAAACCCTTAAAGACTAAAACCCTAAAACCCTAAACGCTAAACCCTAAACTTTAAATTCTAAACCCTAAACCCTAAACCCTAAACCCCTAAAACCATAAACCCTAAACATCTAAAACCCTAAAACCCTAAAACCCTAAACCACAGACCCTCAACCCTAAAGCCAATAACCCTATAACCCTATAACCCAAAACCCCTAAACTCTTAAACCCGAAACCCTAAAAGCCTAAAACCTAAACCCTAAAACCCTAAAACCTTAAACCCTAAACACTAAACCCTAAAACCCTATCCTAAACCCTAAAACATTCAAACCCAGACCCTAAAACCCTAAACCTAAACCCTAAAACCCTAAACCTAAACCCTAAACCCTAAAACCCTAAACCCTAAACCCTAAAACCCTAAACCCCTAAAACACTAAAACCCTAAAACCCTAAACCCAAAAGCCCTAAAGCCCAACCCTAAAACCCTAAAACCATAAAACCCTAAACTCAAAAACCGTAAAACCGTAAACCCTAAACCCTAAACCCTGAAACCCAAAACCCCTAAACCCAAAACCCTAAACCCTAAATCCTAAAAGTGTAAAACCCTACAACACTAAACCCTAAACTCTAAACCCTAAGCAATAAACCCTAAATCCTAAAACCCTAAAACCCTAAAACCCTAAACCCAAAAACCCTAAAGCCTAAACCCTAAACCCTAAAACCCTTAACCTTAAAACCCTAAACCCTTAAACACTAAACTCTAAACTCTAAACCCTAAAGAATTAAACCCTAAACCCTAAAACCCTAAACCCGGAAACCATAAACCTAAACCCTAAACCCTAAACCCTAAAACCCTTAACATTAAAACCCTAAACCCTTAAAACCCTAAACCCTAAAACCCTAAAACCCTAAACCCCTAAAACCCACAACCCTAAAACCCTAAAACCCTAAACCCTAAACCATAAAACCCTGAAACCCTGAAACCCTAGTACCCTAAATGCTAAGTCCTAAACCCCAAACCACTAAAACGCCAGCAACCTAAAATCCTAGACCCTAAAACCTAAACCCTAAACCCTAAACGCTAAACCCCTAAAACCCGAAACCCTAAACCCTAAATCGTGTACCCTAAACCCCAAAAACCCTAACCCTAAACCGTAATCCCCAAACCCTAATCCCTAAACCCTAAACTCTAAACCCTAAAACCCTAAAACTCTAAACCCTAAACCCCTAAAACCCTAAACCTAAAACCCTAAACCCTAAACCCTAAAACCCTGCCTTAAACCCCAAAAAACTAAAACCATAAAACCCTAAACCTTAAACCCTAACACACTAAAACCATAAAACCTTAAACCTTAAACCCTAACACACTAAAACCATAAAACCTTAAACCCTAAAACCCCAAACCCCAAAAACACTAAAACCCCAAACCCCAAAAACACTAAAACCCTAAAACCCTATAGCCCTAAAGCCCTAAACCCTAAAACCCAAAACCCCAAAAACACTAAAACCCGAAAGCCCTAAAGCCATAAACCCTAAAACCCTAAAACCCTAAAACCTTAAAATCCTAAACCCAAAAACCCTAAAATCGTAAACCCTAAACCCTAAACCCTGAAATCCAAAACCCCTAAACCATAAATCCTAAAACCCTAAAACCCTAAACCCTAAACAGTAAAAACAAATAATCCTAAAACCCTAAAACCTTAAACCTTTACCCTAATCCCTAATCCCTAATCCGTAGTCCTTAATCCCTAATCCCTAAACCCTAAACCGTAAACCCTAAAACCCTAAACCCAAAACCCTAAACAGTAAAAACAAAAAACCTTGAAACCCTAAACCTTTACACTAATCCCTAATCCCTAAACCCTAGTCCCTAATCCTTAATCCCTAAACGCTAAACCCTAAACCCTAAACACTAAAACCCTAAAACCCTAAACTCTAAACCCTAAACACTAAAACCCTAAAACCCTAAAACCTAAAACCACAAATCCCCAAACTCAAAAACCCTAAAACCTAAACCATGAAACCCAAAACCCCTAAACCCTGACCCTAAAACCCTAAAACCCTAAACCCTAAACAGTAAAAACCAAAAACCCTAAAACCCTAAACCTTCACCCTAATCCCTATTCCCTAATCCCTAGTCCCTAATCCCTAAACCCTAAACCCTAAACCCTAAACCCTCAAACACTAAAACCCGAAAACCCTAAACGTTAAACCCCTAAACCTTAAATTCTAAACCCTAAACCCCTAAAACCATAAACCCTAAACTTCTAAAACCCTTAAACCATAAACCCCAGACCCTCAACCCTAAAGCCAAAAACCCTAAAACCCTATAACCCAAAAACCCTAAACTCTTAAACCCGAAACCCTAAAAGCCTAAAACCTAAACCCTAAAACCCTTAAACCCTTAAACCTTAAACCCAAAACAGTAAACCCTAAAACCCTAAAACCCAAACACTAAACCCTAAACCTAAACCCTAAACCCTTAAACCTAAACCCTAAGCCCAAAAACCCTAAACCTAAACCCTAAACCCTAAAACCCTAAACCCTAAACCCTAAAGCCTAAAACCCTAAACCCCTAAAAGAATAAAACCCTAAAACCCTAAACCCAAAAGCCCTAAAGCCCAACACTAAAACCCTAAAACCTAAAACCATAAAACCCTAAACCCAAAAACCCTAAAACCGTAAACCCTAAACCCTAAACCCTGAAACCCAAAACCCCTAAACCCAAAAACCCTAAAACCCTAAAACCCTATACCCTAAACAGTAAAAACCGAAAACCCTAAAACCCTAAACCTTTACCCTAATCCCTATTCCCTAATCCCTAGTCCCCAGTCCCTAAACCCTAAACCCTAAAACCTAAACCCTTAAACAGTAAAACCCTAAAATCCTAAACGTTAAACCCTAAACCTTAAATTCTAAACCCTAAACCCCTAAAACCATAAACCCTAGACCCTCAACCCTAAAGCCAAAAACCCTAAAACCCTCTAACCCAAAAACCATAAACTCTTAAACCCCCTAAAACCTTAAAACCCTTAAACCTTAAACACTAAACACTAAACCCTAAAACCTAAAACCCTATCCTAAACCCTAAAACCCTAAAACCCAAACCCTAAACCTAAACCCTAAACCTAAACCCTAAACCCTAAAACCCTAAACCTTAAACCCCTAAGACACTGAAACCCTAAAACCCTAAACCCAAAAACCCAAAAACCGTAAACCGTAAACCCTAAACCCTGAAACCCAAAACCCCTAAACCCTAAACCCTAAACCCTAAAACCCTAAAATCCTAAAACCCTAAACCCTAAACAGTAAAAACCAAAAACCCTAAAACCCTAAACCTTTACTCTAATCCCTAATCCCTAGTCCCTAATCCCCAAACCCTAAACCCTAAACCCTAAACCCTAAACCCTTAAAGACTAAAACCCTAAAACCCTAAACGCTAAACCCTAAACTTTAAATTCTAAACCCTAAACCCTAAACCCTAAACCCCTAAAACCATAAACCCTAAACATCTAAAACCCTAAAACCCTAAAACCCTAAACCACAGACCCTCAACCCTAAAGCCAATAACCCTATAACCCTATAACCCAAAACCCCTAAACTCTTAAACCCGAAACCCTAAAAGCCTAAAACCTAAACCCTAAAACCCTAAAACCTTAAACCCTAAACACTAAACCCTAAAACCCTATCCTAAACCCTAAAACATTCAAACCCAGACCCTAAAACCCTAAACCTAAACCCTAAAACCCTAAACCTAAACCCTAAACCCTAAAACCCTAAACCCTAAACCCTAAAACCCTAAACCCCTAAAACACTAAAACCCTAAAACCCTAAACCCAAAAGCCCTAAAGCCCAACCCTAAAACCCTAAAACCATAAAACCCTAAACTCAAAAACCGTAAAACCGTAAACCCTAAACCCTAAACCCTGAAACCCAAAACCCCTAAACCCAAAACCCTAAACCCTAAATCCTAAAAGTGTAAAACCCTACAACACTAAACCCTAAACTCTAAACCCTAAGCAATAAACCCTAAATCCTAAAACCCTAAAACCCTAAAACCCTAAACCCAAAAACCCTAAAGCCTAAACCCTAAACCCTAAAACCCTTAACCTTAAAACCCTAAACCCTTAAACACTAAACTCTAAACTCTAAACCCTAAAGAATTAAACCCTAAACCCTAAAACCCTAAACCCGGAAACCATAAACCTAAACCCTAAACCCTAAACCCTAAAACCCTTAACATTAAAACCCTAAACCCTTAAAACCCTAAACCCTAAAACCCTAAAACCCTAAACCCCTAAAACCCACAACCCTAAAACCCTAAAACCCTAAACCCTAAACCATAAAACCCTGAAACCCTGAAACCCTAGTACCCTAAATGCTAAGTCCTAAACCCCAAACCACTAAAACGCCAGCAACCTAAAATCCTAGACCCTAAAACCTAAACCCTAAACCCTAAACGCTAAACCCCTAAAACCCGAAACCCTAAACCCTAAATCGTGTACCCTAAACCCCAAAAACCCTAACCCTAAACCGTAATCCCCAAACCCTAATCCCTAAACCCTAAACTCTAAACCCTAAAACCCTAAAACTCTAAACCCTAAACCCCTAAAACCCTAAACCTAAAACCCTAAACCCTAAACCCTAAAACCCTGCCTTAAACCCCAAAAAACTAAAACCATAAAACCCTAAACCTTAAACCCTAACACACTAAAACCATAAAACCTTAAACCTTAAACCCTAACACACTAAAACCATAAAACCTTAAACCCTAAAACCCCAAACCCCAAAAACACTAAAACCCCAAACCCCAAAAACACTAAAACCCTAAAACCCTATAGCCCTAAAGCCCTAAACCCTAAAACCCAAAACCCCAAAAACACTAAAACCCGAAAGCCCTAAAGCCATAAACCCTAAAACCCTAAAACCCTAAAACCTTAAAATCCTAAACCCAAAAACCCTAAAATCGTAAACCCTAAACCCTAAACCCTGAAATCCAAAACCCCTAAACCATAAATCCTAAAACCCTAAAACCCTAAACCCTAAACAGTAAAAACAAATAATCCTAAAACCCTAAAACCTTAAACCTTTACCCTAATCCCTAATCCCTAATCCGTAGTCCTTAATCCCTAATCCCTAAACCCTAAACCGTAAACCCTAAAACCCTAAACCCAAAACCCTAAACAGTAAAAACAAAAAACCTTGAAACCCTAAACCTTTACACTAATCCCTAATCCCTAAACCCTAGTCCCTAATCCTTAATCCCTAAACGCTAAACCCTAAACCCTAAACACTAAAACCCTAAAACCCTAAACTCTAAACCCTAAACACTAAAACCCTAAAACCCTAAACTCTAAACCTTAAATTCTAAACCCTAAACCCCTAAAACCATAAACCCTAAACATCTAAAACCCCAAAACACTAAAACTATAAACCCTAGACCCTCAACCCTAAAGCCAAAAACCCTATAACCCAAAAACCCTAAAGTCCTAAACCTGAAACGCTAAAAGCCTAAAACTAAAACCCTAAAACCCTAAAACCCTTAAACCTTAAACCTTAAAACCTAAACCCTAAACCCTAAAACCCTATCCTAAACCCCAAAACCCTAAACATAAACCCTAAAATCTAAACCCTAAACTATAAACCCTAAAATCCTAAAACCCTAAAATCCTAGACCCTAAAACCCTAAAACCCTAAACCTATACCCAAAAAGCCTAAACTCCTAATACCTTAAACCATAAAACCATAAAACCCAACAACCCAAAACCCTAAACCCCCAAACCCTACCCTAAACCCTATATCCCTAAAACCTACCCTATACCCTAAACTCTAAACTGTAAACCATAAACCCTAAACCCTAAAACCCTAAAACCCTAAAACAATAAAACCATAAAACCATAAACTCAAAAACTCGAAAACCTAAACCCTAAAACCCTAAACCACTAAAATGCTAAAATCCTAAAACCAAAACCTAAACCCTAAAACCCTAAAACCCTAAAATTGTAAAAGCCCTAAACCCTAAACCCTAAACGCTAAACCCCTAAAACCCTAAACCCCTAAAACTCGAAACCCTAAACCTTAAACCCCAAACCGTAAACTCCCAAAACCCTAAAACCCTAAACACTAATCCCTAAACCCTAAATCTTGAACCCTAAACTCTATACCCTAAAATCATAAAACCCTAAAACCCTAAACCCTAAACCCTAAACCTTAAAACCTAAAACCCTAAACCCTAAACCCTAAGCCCTAAACCCTAACCACTAAAACCCTAAAACCCTAAACCCCTAAAAATTTATATACCCTATAACCCTAAACCCTAAACGCTAAACCCAAAAGCCCTACACTAAACCCTAAAACCCTAAACCCTAAAACTTGGACCATAAACCCTAAAATCTAAACCCTAAAGCCAAAACCCTAAAACCCTAAAACCTTAAAACCATAAACCCTAATGCCCTAAACTCTAAACCCTAAACCCTAAGCGCTAAAACCCTAAACCCTAAACCCTAAACCTATACCCTAAAACCCTAAACCCAAATACCATAAAACCCTAAAACCCAAAACCCTAAAGCTTAAAACCCTAAAACCTTAAACCCTAAGCCCTAAACCCTAAAACCCTAAAAACCTAAAACCCTAAAATCCTAAACCCTAAACTCTAAACCTTAAACGATAAACCCTAAACCCTAAACGATAAAACGATAAACCCTTAAATCCTAAAACCCTAAAACACTAAACCCCTAAACACTAAAACCCTAAACCAAAAACCTTAAATCCTAAACCCTACATCCCTAAAACACTAAAGCCCTAAAACCCTAAAACCCTAAACTCTAAAAGCCCAAAGCCCTAAACCCTAAACCCTAAATCCTAAATCCTAAACCCTAAACCCTAAAACCCTAAAACACTTAAACATTAAAACCCTAAACCAAAATACCCTAAAGCCCTAAACGCTAAACCCTAAATCCTATACCCTAAACCCTAAACCCTAAAACCCTAAAACACTAAAACCTTAAACTCCCTAAATCCAAAGACCCTAAAACCCTAAACCCTAAAAGCCTAAACCCAAAAATGCAAAACCCCTAAAACCATAATCCCTAATTCGCTAAAACCCTAAACCCTAAAACCCGAAACCCTAAACCCTAAAACCCTAGCCAAAACTCTAAAACCCAAAACCCCTAAAACCCTAAACCCTAATTCCCTAAAACCCTAAACCCTAAACCCAAAACCCAAAACCCTAAACCATAAACCATAAACACTAAAACCCACAACCCTAAACCCTAAAACCCTACCCTAAACCCTAAAACCCTAAACCCTAAACCCTCAAATCTAAACCGTCAACCCTAAAGCCCTAAAATCCTAAACTCTAAAACCCTAAATCTATGCCCTAAAACGATAAAATCATAAAACCCAAAACCCAAAACCCTACACCCTAAAACCTTAAACCCTAAACCTTTAAACCCTAAACCATAAAACCCTAAAACCATAAAACACAAAACCCTAAACCCTAAGACCCTAAACCTATGCCCTAAAACCATAAAACCGTAAAACCCAAAACCCAAAGCCCTAAACCCTAACCCTGAAACCTTAAAACCATAATCCCTAAACCCTAAACCATAAACCCTAAACCCTAAAACCTTAAAACAATAAAATCATAAAACCCTAAACCCTAAAACCCTAAACCAAAATACCCTAAAGCCCTAAACGCTAAACGCTAAACCCTAAATCCTATACCCTAAACCCTAAACCCTAAACCCTAAAACCCTAAAACTCTAAAACCTTAAACTCCCTAAATCCAAAAACCCTAAAACCCTAAACCCTAAAAGCCTAAACCTAAAAACGCAAAACCCCTAAAACCATAATCCCTAATTCGCTAAAACCCTAAACCCTAAACCCTAAAACCTAAAACCCTAAACCCTAAAACCCTAGCCAAAACCCTAAAACCAAAACCCCTAAAACCATAAACCCTAATTCCCTAAAACCCTAAACCTTAAACCCAAAACCCAAAACCCTAAACCATAAACCATAAACCCTAAAACCCACAACCCTAAACCCTGAAACCCTACCCTAAACCCTAAAATCCTAAACCCTAAACCCTCAAATCTAAACCGTCAACCCTAAAGCCCTAAAAGCCTAAACCCAAAAATCTTAAACCCTAAAACCCTAAACCTATGCCCTAAAACGATAAAATCATAACACCCAAAACCCAAAACCCAAAACCCTAAAACCTTAAACCCTAAACCCTTAAACCCTAAACCATAAGACCCTAAAACCATAAAACACAAAACCCTAAACCCTAAGACCCTAAAACCCTAAACCTATGCCCTAAAATCATAAAACCGTAAAACCCTAAAACCATAAAACCCAAAACCCTAAACCCTAAACCCTAACCCTGAAACCTTAAAATCAAAATCCCTAAACCCTAAACCATAAACCCTAAATCCTAAAACCTTAAAACCTTAAAACCATAAAAGCATAAAACCCTAAACCCTAAAACCCTAATCCCCTAAAACCCTAAACCCTCAACCCCTAAAACCCTAAAACCCTAAAACTTAAACCCTAAACCCTAAAGTCAAAATCCCTATAACCCTAAAACTGTAACGCCCGCCCCTTTTCACAGAAAATCAGAGTCTATTTTTTTTTTTTTTAAATTGACAAAGGGCGCGGTCGTCACGTGTAATGGCCCGAGATTTTTAAATCAATAAATATGTGGTTATTATTTATTTTTAATGGTGGAAATGGGAAATTTGATGGAATAAATGGTAAATGGACCAAAATTTGGACAAAGGCCCAACAAGGGCCCAATGGATTATGGATTGGATTTAAGTTTACTTAAAGGGTCAATGGTAGTCAATTGGGCTAAAGATGGTCAAATTGGGCCCAATACCCAATTGGGACCCAATGGGTAAAGATAATGTAAGCTCTAAGATAAATGGGTAAGGATAAATGTAATTGGGCCATGGGCCCAATGGTGATACAACTAGTTGGAATGGGTCTAAATCACCTAAGTTAAATTGAAGTTCACCAAGGTGACATGTTCTAATGGGACCCACCTCCACCGCACCGTGTGAGGTGGCGTGTGGACCAAGAATTGGTGGGGCCGGCCACCATGGGTGGATTTCATAAAGGGAATTAAATGGAATTAAATTAGGTGGGAATTAATTAACTTAGCCTAATAATTAAATTAATTAAATTAACTAAACTAATCTAATCATGGTCAAAGGGGTCAAAAGAGGGGAGACCAAACAATCCTACCTTCAAACACCCGAAACGTTGGGACTTGATGGTAGTTGAGTCATAAAGCATAAAGCATGATAAAGATCTTGTGTGGTTGGTGGGAACTAAATGGTTAAGTTATCTAATTAATTAAATGGTTAAGTTATCCAAGTGGTGGTCAAATGGTCAATGGAAGACCAAAACCACCCATTGCAAAAAGAAAAAAAAAAACGTTGGCTAAGGTGTTGGGGTCAAAAAGAAGATAAAGATCTCGTGGGTTGGTGGGAGGAATTAATTACTCCGCCCAATTGAGATAAACCTTATCTCTTTTACCCATTTTGTCCATCGATGCTCTTTCACTCTCATTTCATTTTTCCCATCTTGCTCTCCACCACTGTCCCACACTCCAACAAGAGAAGAAGAAAATTAAGAAAGGAAGAGGAGAAGAGAAGAAAGAAGAAGAAGAGAAGAAAAGAGAAGGAAGTGCAAGGATAAGCCACCACATCAAGGTCTACTATCTTCTTTTCTCATCTCCATCCTCTCCCATCTCTTTCTCAAATCAAACCCTACTATGGTCAAACCCAAGTTTGGAGGTTGTCACCATTGATCAAGCATCTTAGCCGATTAAACAAGGAGAGGAAGAAGAAAGGAGGCCAAGGAAGCCGACGGGAGTGACGAAAGTCAGAGGAGGCATTGGATTGTAAGTAATTCCTAAACAAGAGATTTGGATTTTTAGGGTTTAAGTTTTGGGATCCATTCTTGTTAAATTTGATGGTGGCCAAATAATCATAGGCCTTGGATCTCAAATCCATCAAATGGAAGGTTGGAAAAATGGATAAATTAAGATTAAGAACAAATTAAATGGATTAAGGATATTATGAAATTAAATTAATTAAGCACGGAGAATGGTTTATGATTTTGAGGTTTTTAATGATTAAATGTTGGAAGATTAAAAAAAAGGGGTTTTTATGAGAAAAACCATGGTGGTTGATTGATTGATTTTAGTAAGGTTGTGAAGAATGGAAGACATGGAAATAAATTTGGGAATTTTAATGGAATTTTAAGGTTTGAAAATCATGGAAGGATAGTTTGTAATTTTAGGGTTTTAATGGTTAATGTAGTAAATTTTTTTAAGGGATTGTAAATGAGGAAATTTATGGGGAATGTAAATGGTTGTTATGGCATTAAGAAGCATGAATGAATGATTGAACCCCATGGTAAATAATTGAGGAAATTTTAATGGGGTGTTAGGGTTAAAATTTTGGAGGATGAATTATGGTTTTAGGTCTTAATGATTAAATGTTGGAAAATTGTTTAAAGGGATGGTAAATGAAGAAATGCATGGGAGAAGTGAATGATGATGATGGCCTTAACAATGGTAGATGATGGAGTATTTTATTAGGGTTTATAAGAATGGAAGCATGGAGAATGATTTAGGGTTTTGATGTTATTAATGATTAAATGTATGTAATTTTTGAAGAGGTTTTTATGATGGAATTCATGGATGAATGTAATTTTGTTGTGGTCTAAAATGGCATAAAGGAATATTGGATCATGAACCATGGGTTCGGCCATGGTGAATGGCCGAACCCTATGGTGGTGTAAGAGTAGTTTTAAATGAGTACAAAAAAATGGGGAAAATGATGGTTTTATGATGGTTTAATGATGGTTGTAAAAAGGATTTAAATGTGATTAAGGATGGTGATTTAAATGTATAAGTTAAGCCCCTTCATGGAAGGCCTTATAATGGGTCCAAATGTGTAGATAGGCCAAAGAAAGAAATGGGAAAAAGACATCATGTGTTCGGCCATGGTGTATGGCCGAACTCATGACCCATTTGTGGATAAACTTATGGATAATTTTGGTATGATGTATGTGAGAAATGAATGAGGATTAGAGTGTTTAAGTGGCTATTTTTAATGTTGTTAGTTGTAATGGAAATGTGATTAAGGAATGATAAGTCAAGTGTATGGTTTAGGTTCTCTCAATGGAGGGACTTATGATGAATTTAATGTGTAACCAAAGACCAAGGACAATGGAGATTTAGTTAAGTTTAAAGGGCTGAATTTTAATGACTCAATTGTAGATCATTATGGCCTAAGGTTAATGTGTTTGTACATGTTTAAAGTAATGGACTTTAGGTTAAATTAAGTGGCTGACTTTAATGATTTTAAGATATGGGTGATGGGTCATTGATGGATCCAAATCTATGAATCATCTATGGACTTAATCATGCATGGATGAATGAGTGATTAACCATGGAGAAGAGGTAGTGGCAAAACCGTAAATAATGGCTAAAATAGAGAACTCTATGGGAGATGATCATGGGTTTAGGGATTCTAAGTAATAACATTATGTAGGGTGAAATAAAGCCTGGGAGGCTGATTTTACACTCATGTAATTAAAATGTTTAATGGATTAAGTGGGACCCACAAAACCTAAATAGTGACCGATTGTTCATATGGACTGATTATGTGTATGTAATAAGGTATTGGATATCGCAGGCGGTGCGTGATCGGAGACCGGGTTTATCGAACGGTAGCGAGAAAGGATGCTAGTTGGTATTCGGTAGGATTCTAACATTTTTGTAAGCCATGGATTGAGCAATGGTTTCTTTGAATTATTTTGGAAATTATATGGGTTGTTTTAAGATTGGTTTTGAATTATGTATTATGTAGGGGTTTTTACTTGATTTATTCTGGTAAACATATGATTGGTTTAAAATGGGTTTTAAAGCTATGATGTGTTTATTGAGGCTTTACTTGATCTACTTTTGATAATCAAGTTATATGTTTGATTGATGGGATTTTTAAATGTCATGGTTGTTATTATATTCATTACATGGCATATGGCATCTACATCTCATGCATGGCATGAGAGGGATATGACAGGGGAATGATGAAATGAAACCAGAGTCCATGCTCAGTCGGGGCGACCGATAAACAACCATGGGGATATTTTGATGTGTTTGATTCATCAGGGAGGTTACTATGGGCTCTATGATATGTTGATAAGGTTATTCAAACAAGAATGTTACTATGTGTTATTATACCTTGATGATGGTTCTTCCATCAAGGGGGATGCCTAGTGTGGATCACATCTTGATGAGGTTTTTCCATCAAGAGGGTCATGGCACGATGATGGTATGGATTATATTTTGAACATTATGTATGGATGAAAAAGGGGCATTGTACAATGATGATGAGATTGATGGGTGGGATTCATGACATAAAACACCCATTGCATTACATTGTACCAAATGGCATGATTTTGATATAATATTTTCTATATGCTTTGTTATCACTAATCCATGTGTTAGCCCTACTCGGAGTCCTACTGGGCGCGTTGTCTAACGCCCTACTTCTACCCTAGATGATGACGCAGGAAATGCCGGAGCAGAAGGACGAGACAGGGGCCAAGCTTAGGAGCTTGGGGAGGAAGACTGTTTGCTTTAATTAAGTTTATTTTGGGAAATGTGTAATTGTATAGTTTAGTTTGTCGGACTATATAATTACTTGCTATATTCTGGTTTTGTTTTGGATACGATGATGTTGAGATTTTTTATGAGTTAGATGAATGTAATCTTCCCTACTATCTAAAATTGGTAGGTTAGCCTCTATTATCATTCCGCGTTTTATGTAACGTTCCGCAAGCTTACTTATACGTGTGAACTGTTCCTCGTGGACTTTGTTCCACGCACACGTAGGGTTGGCCAGTTAAGGGCCGAGCTCTAGAAGCTCGGACTTAACTTTCGTCGTGACGTCCGTGCCCTTTGTCACTTTTAAAAAAAAAAAATATACTCTGATTTTCGGTGAAAAGGGGCGGGCGTTACATCACGACGCGAGTTAAGTTCGAGCTTCTAAAGCCCGGTCCCTTAACTGGCCAACCCTACGTGTACGTGGAACGAATCCACGATGAACAGTTCACACGTATAAGCAAGCTTACGGAATGTTATACTAAATACGGAACGATCATAGAGGCTAACCTACAAATTTTAGATAGCAGGGAAGATTACATTCATTTAACTAACAATACATCTCAACATCACCGTATCCAAAATAAAACCAGAATATAGCAAGTAAGCTAATTTATACAGTCGGACAAGCTAACTATTCAAATATACATCTCTTAAAATAAACTTAAATAACGGAAAGAGTCCGCCTCCCCAAGCTCCTAAGCTTGGCTCCCGTCTCGTCCTTCTGCTCCGGCATTTCCTGCGTCATCAGCTAGGGTAGAAGTAGGGCGTTAGACCACGCGCCCAGTAGGACTCCGAGTAGGGCTAGCACATGGGTTATTGATAACAAGCATACCGATAACAATATAGTGAAAACTAGTATAGTGAAAACTAGTATAGTGAAAACTAGTAAACCACCATATAATGAAATTATCAAGTGAATGCCATGCCATGGGTGTCTGTGCTATGAATCCCACCCATTCTCTACTATCATGATGCCATATCCCCTTGACGGAAAAACCTCATCAAGACATAACCAATCCCAATATATATCCCCCTTGACGGCAAAGCCTCGTCAAGGTGTTTCCCCATGCTTGCTTCTCGGTCTCCCCGACGGAGCATGGACTTCGGTTATAGCCTATCAGGCTATCCCCATGCCTGTTCTCGGTCGCCCCAACGGAGCATGGGCTCCGGTTATAGCCTATTAGGCTATCCCCATGCCTGTTCTCGGTCGCCCTGATGGAGCATGGACTCCGGTTCCTTTATTTTCCCGCCCATGCCATGCATGAGATGTAGTGCACTATGCTATGCAATATGTAATCCATAGTCATAATATAGAATTCATAACTTAACCTATAATTCATAATTTTGCATTATACCATATAAGACACATAAACGATGATCTTAAAACTTATCATAAAATAAACCATAAAATTCCCAAAATAAATCAAAGAAACCATCACACAAACCATGGCTTCCAAAAAGGTAGGAATCCTACCGAATACCGACTCGCGTCCTTTTACAGTTTCGTCCGACAATCCTGCTACCGACACGCGTACCGTTCGCGAAATCCAATACCTTATTGCATACACATAATCAGTCCATATTTTAACTATTTCTAAGTCCATTAAACATTTCCAAGTCCATATGAAAATCGGTCACTATTTATGTTTTGCAGGTCCCATTTAATCCATTATATATTTTAAGTACATGAGTCTAAAATCAGCCTCCTAGGCTTTATTTAACCCTATATAATGCTACTACTTAGAATCCCTAAACTCATGATCATCTTCCATGGAGTTCTTCATTTTAGCCATTATTTACCATTTTTGCCACTACTCCTTTACATGATTAATTACTCATTCATTCATGCCTACTTAAGCCCATAATTGATCATTAATTCAATCCCTTAATGACCCATTTAATCTTGACATAACATCATTAAAATTAGCCCTTTAATTAACCTAACCCTTATTCATTTAAACCCATCCAAAACCCCATACTTAACCCTTTAAATGGTTCACAAATGGGCCATTACAAAAACCCTAAACCCTAACCCTAAACCCCAAACCCATAACCCTAAAACCTAGAACCCTAAAACCCTAAACTCTAACCCTAATCCCTAACCCCTAATCCCTAAATCCTAGTCATATTCCCTAATCCCTAAACCCTAAACTCTAAACCCTAAACCCTAAAACCTTAAAACTATAAAAGCATAAAACCCTAAACCCTAAAACCCTAATCCCCTAAAATCCTCAAACCCTAACCCCTAAAAATCGTAAACCCTAAAACCCTAAACCCTAAACACTAAACCATAAAATCCAAAACCCTAAACCCTCAACCCCTAAAACCCTAAAACCTAAACCCTAAACCCTAAAGTCAAAAACCCTATAACCCCAAAACCCTAAACCCTAAACCCCAAACCCATAACCCTAAAACCTAGAACCCTAAAACCTAGAACCCTAAAACTCTAAAACCCTAAAACCCTAAACTCTAACCCCTAATCCCTAAACCATAGTCCCTATTCCCTAATCCCTAAACCCTAAACTCTAAACCCTAAAACCCTAAAACCCTAAAACTCTAAAACCCTAAACCGCTAAAACCCTAAACCCTAAACCCTAAAACCTTAACCTAAACCTTAAAACCCCAAAACCTTAAACCCTAAACCCTAAACCTTAAAACACTAAAACCCTAAAACCCTAAACCCTAAATCCTAAACCTTAAATTCTAAACCCTAAACCCCTAAAACCATAAACCCTAAACATCTAAAATCCCCAAAACACTAAAACCATAAACCCCAGACCCTCAACCCGAAAGCCAAAAACCCTAAAACCCTATAACCGAAAAACCCTAAACTCCTCAACCCGAAACCCTAAAAGCCTAAAACCTGAACCCAAAAACCCTAAAACCCTTAAACCTTAAACCCTAAACCCTAAAACCCTAACCTAAACCCTAAAACGCTAAACTAAAATCTAAATTCTAAACCCTAAACCCTAAACCTTAAACCCTAAAATCCTAAAATCCTAGACCCTAAAACTCTAAAACCCTAAACCTAGACCAAAAAAGCCTAAACCCCTAATACCCTAAACCCTAAAACCCTAAAACCCAACAACCCAAAACTCTAAACCCTAAAACCCTGAACCCTAAACCCTAAAACCCTAAAACCCTAAAACCATAAACCCTAAAAACTTTAAACCATAAAACCCTAAACCCTAAACTCTAAACTCTAAATCCTAAACCATAAACCCTAAACCTTAAAACCCTAGAACAATAAAAACATATAACCCTAAATCCAAAAAGCCTAAAAGCCTAAAACCCTAAACCCTAATACCCTAATTCCCTAAAACCCTAAACACCTAAAACCCTAAACCCTAAAACCCTAAAATCCTAAAACCCTAAACCCTAAATCCTAAAATCCTAAAACCCTAAACCCCAGAACCTAAACCCTAAACCCTAAACCCCAAACCCCTAAAACCCTAAACCCTTAAAACCCTTAAAACCCTTAAAACCCTAAAACCCTAAACCCTAAACCCTAAACCCTAAACTCTATACCGTAAAAACCTAAAACCCTAAAACCCTAAATCCTAAAACCCTAAGACCCTAAACCCTAAACCCTAAACCCTAAACCCTAAATGCCTAAACCCTCAACCCTCAACCCTAAACCCTCAACGCCCAAACCCTCAACCCTAAACCCCAAAAACCCTAAATCCTAAAACCCTAAAACCTAACCACTAAAACCCTAAAACCCTAAATCCCTAAAAACCTATACACTAAAATGCTAAACCCTAAACACTAAACCCAAAAACCCTACACTAAACCCTAAAATCTAAACCCTAAACCCTAAATCCAAAAATCGTAAAACCCTAAACCCTAAACCTATACCTTAAACCTAAACGCTAAACCTATACCCTAAAACCCTAAACTCGTAAAACTATAAACCCTAAAACCACAAAACCCTCAAACCCAAAACGCTAAGCTATAAAACCCACCCTAATCCTTAAAACCCTAAAACAATAAAACCCTAAACCCTAAACCCTAAACACAAAAACCCTACAGCCCTAAAATCCTAAACCCTTAACTCAAAACCCTAAACGATAAACCCAAAACCCAAAACGATAAATATTTAAACCCTTAACCCCTAAAACCCTAAAACCCTAAACCCCTAACCCCTAAAACCCTTAACCTTAAACCCTAAACCCTAAACACTAAATCCTAAACCCTAATCCCTAACCCTAAACCCTAAACCCTAAACATTAAACCCTAATCCCTAAATCGTAAAACCCTAAACCCTAAAACTCGAAGCCTAAACCCTAAGCCCTAACCCTAAACCCTAATCCCTAAACCCAAATCCCTAATCCCCAAATCCCTAATCCCCAAACCCTAATCCCCAATCCCTAAACCATATACTCTAAACCCTAAAACTCTAAAACCCTAAACCCCTAGAACCAAAACCTAAAACCCTAAACCCTAAAACCTTACCCGAAACCCTAAAATCGTAAAACCCTAAAACCTAAAGCCCTAAACCCTGAACCGTAAACCCTAAAACACTAAAAACCTAAAACCCTAAACCCTAATACCCTAATTCCCTAAAACCCTAAACACCTAAAACCCTAAACCCTAAAACCCTAAAATCCTAAAACCCTAAACCCTAAATCCTAAAACCTAAAACCCTAAACCCTAAACCCTAAACCCTAAACCCCTAAAACCCTAAACACTAAACCCTAAACCCTAAACCCCAAACTCTATACCGTAAAAAACTAAAACCCTAAACCCTAAACCCTAAAATCCTAAAATCCTAAACCCTAAACCCTAAACCCTAAAACCCTAAAACCCTAAACCCTCAACCCTAAACCCTAAACGCCTAAACCCTCAACCCTAAACCCTAAACGCCTAAACCCTCAACCCTAAACCCTAAACGCCCAAACCCGTAACCCTAAACCCCAAAAACCCTAAATCCTAAAACCCTAAAACCTAACCACTAAAACCCTAAAACCCTAAACCCGTAAAAGCGTATACACTAAAACCCTAAACCCCAAACACTAAACCCAAAAACCCTACACTAAACCCTAAAACCCTAAACCCTAAGGCCTTGACCCTAAACCCTAAAATCTAAACCCTAAACCCTAAATCCAAAAATCGTAAAATCGTAAAACCCTAAACCCTAAACCCAAAACGTTAAAACCCTAAACCCTACACCCTAGACCCTAAACCTATACCTTAAACCCTAAACCCTAAACCTATAACCTAAAACCCTAAACCTATACCCTAAAACCCTAAACTCGTAAAACCCTAAACCCTAAAACCATAAAACCCTCAAACCCAAAACCCTAAGCCATAAAACCCAACCCTAAACCTTAAAACCCTAAAAAAAATAAAACCCTAAACCCTAAACCCTAAACACAAAAACCTTAAAACCCTAAAATCCTAAACCCTAAACGATAAACCCAAAACCCGAAACGATAAACCTTTAAACACTTCAACCCTAAAACCCTAAAACCCTAAACCCCTAACCCCTAACCCCTAAACCCTAAACCCCTAATCCCAAACCCTAATCCCTAACCCTAAACCCTAAACACTAAACCCTAACCCCTGAATCCTAAACCCTAATCCCTAAACCGTAAAACCCTAAACCCTAAAACCCGAAAGCCTAAACACTAAGCGCTAACCCAAAACTCTAATCCCTAAACCCAAATCCCTAATCCCCAAACCCTAATCCCTAGTCCCTAAACCATATACTCTAAACCCTAAAACTGTAAAACACCAAACCCCTAGAACCCAAAACCTAAAACCCTAAACCCTAAACCCTAAACCCTAAAACCTTACCAGAAACCCTAAAACCGTAAAACCCTAAAGCCCTAAACCCTAAACCGTAAACCATAAAACACTAAAACCCTAAAACCCTAGACCTTCAAACCCTAAAATCCTAAAACTCTAAACCCTAATCCCTAAAACCCTAAAACTGTAAACCACTAAAACTGTAACAACCTAAAATCTAAACATTAATACCTAAACCCTAAAACCTAAACCCTAAACCCCTAAAACCCAAAACACCTAAAACCCTAAACCCTAAAACCCTAAAATCCTAAAACCCTAAACCACAAAACCCTAAAACCCTAAACCCTAAACCCTATGCCCTAAACGCTAAAACCCTAAACCTATACGCTAAAACCCTAAACTCGTAAAACCCTAAACCCTAAAAGCATAAACCCCTAAAACCCAAAACACCTAAAACCCTAAACCCTAAAACCCTAAAATCCTAAAACCCTAAACCACAAAACCCTAAAACCCTAAACCCTAAACCCTATGCCCTAAACGCTAAAACCCTAAACTCGTACCCTAAAACCCTAAACTCGTAAAACCCTAAACCCTAATAGCATAAAACCCTAAAATCCAAAACCCTAAACCCAAAAACCCCACCCCAAACCTTAAAACCCTAAAACCCTAAACCCTAAACCCTAAAACCCTAAAACCATAAAACCCTTAAACCCATAAACCCTAAAACCCTAAAACCCTAAACCCCTTAACCCTAAAACCCTAAACCCTATACCCTAAACCCTAAACCCTAAAACCTAAACCCTAATCCCTAACCCTAAACCCTAAACCCTGAATCCTAAACCCTAATCCCAAAACCATAAAATCCTAAACCCTAAAACCCTAAACCCCAAAAACACTAAAACCCTAAAACCTTAAACCCTAAAACCCTAAAACCCTAAAGCCCTAAAATCTTAAAACCCTAAACCCAAAAACCTTAAACCCAAAAACCCTAAAACCCTAAACCCTTAAAACCCTAAACCCTAAAACCCTAAACCCTAAACCCTAAAAGCCTAAACCCTAAAACCCAAAACCCCTAAAACCATAAACCCTAAAACCCTATAAACATAAAACCCTAAATCCTAAAGCCCTACCCTAAACCTTAAAACCCTAAAACCCTAAAACCCGAAACCCCGAAAATACTAAAACCCTAAAATCTTAAACCCAAAAACCCTAAAGCCCTAAACCCTAAACCCTAAATCCTGAACCCTAAACCCTAAACCCTAAAACCCTAAAACCCTAAAACCCTAAACCCAAAAACCCTAAAACCCTAAACCCTAAACCCTAAACCCTAAAACGCTAAACCCGAAAACCCAAAATCCCTAAAACCATAAACCCTAAAACCCTAAACCCCAAACCCTAAACCCTAAAACGCAAAAACTCTAAAACGCTAAAACCCTAAACCCTAAATCCTAGATCCTAAACCACTAAAGCCCTAAAACCCTAAACCCTAAACCCTAAACCCTAAATCCTAAACCTCGTAATGGCCCGAGATTTTTAAATCAATAAATATGTGGTTATTATTTATTTTTAATGGTGGAAATTGGGAAAATTGATGGAATAGAGGGTAAATGAATCAAAATTTGGACAAGGCCCAACTAGGGCCCAATGGACTATGGATTGCATTTAAAGTCACTTAAAGGATCAAAGATGGTCAAATGGGCCAGGGTAGTCAAATTGCGCCCAATACCCATTTGGGACTTAGTGGGTCAAAATAATGCAAACTCTAAGGTAAATTGATAGGAGAGAACTTAATTGGGCCATGGACCCAATGGTGATCCAATAAGGGAAGTGGATTGAATTGATTTTTAAACACCTAAGTAGTATTAATTAGACCTAAGTAACATGGCCAATTGGGCCCACCTCCACCTCATCAAATGAGGTGGCATGTGGACCAAGGATTGGTGGGGCCGACCACCATGGTTGAATTGGTCAACCATGGGTGGATGCATGAAGGAACTTAAACAAATGGAATTAAGTTAAAATGGGAATTTAATTAACCTAATTATCTAATTAATTAAATGGTTAAATAATCATAAAGGTGGTCAAATGGTCAAAATTGAATGACCAAACCACCTCATTTTCAAAGGCCAAAACGTTGGCTTGTAGTGTTTATCCCAACCACCATAAAGTATAAAGCATGGAAAATATCTTGTTGGTTGGTAAGAAATTAATGTAAAGTGTAATTTAAGAAACCAAGTAGGATAAGCCTTACCTTTTCTTTTCTCCCTCTCTTTTCACTCTCATTTCATTCTTTTCCTCTCTTCCACTCTCTCATGGCTGTCCCTCATCTCTAAGGAAAGAAAAAAAAAAAAAAGGAAAATTTGGAAGAGAAGAAAAGAAGAAGAGAAGAAAGGGTTAAGTTTGGGCCCTCCACCTCAAGGCCAAGGAAGCTAGTCACCTCTTTATCCTCTCCTCCCTTTTCTCTCTCAAATCAAACCCTATCATGGCCAAACCCAAGCTTGGGGGTTCTCACCATTGATCATGCATTTTGATCGACCAAAGATCAAGAGGAAAGAGAAAGGAGGCTAAGGAAGCCGACGGGAGTGGCGGAAGTCGGAGGAGACGACGGATTGTGAGTATTTCTTAAACAAGAATTTTGGATTTTTAGGGTTTAAGATTTGGAATTCATTTTTGTTAAATTTAATGGTGGCCAAATGATTTTATGCCATAGGTTTTAAATCCATCAATTTGAAGGACGAAAAGTGGACAAAACCCTAATGGGTAAATTAGGGTTAGGTTAAGGAAAAATAAATGGATTAAGGAATGTAATGTAGTTAAGTTATTAAGCATGGAATTATAAAGATTTGG
This sequence comes from Chimonanthus salicifolius, assembly GCA_013350335.1. NCBI lineage: Eukaryota > Viridiplantae > Streptophyta > Magnoliopsida > Laurales > Calycanthaceae > Chimonanthus > Chimonanthus salicifolius. The sequence goes on along the minus strand of CM023533.1, from coordinate 55,459,836 downwards.
AAGGAAATTGTGAGCCATAGGGTTCGGCCATGTAGCATGGCCGAACCCCATGGTGGGTGATAGGTAATGTATGATTTTTTTTTTTAAGGTTTTAAGGAGTGGAAGACATGTACGCTAATTTGGAGATTTAATGGAATTTTAAGGTCTAAAAATCATGGAAGGATAGTTTGTAATTTTAGGGTTTTAATGGTTAATGTAGTAAATTTTTTAAAGGGTTGTTAAATGAAGAAATTCATGGAAGAGAATTTTAATGACCTCAAAAAGAATGGTTTAGAGTGTTTAAGTGGCTAATTTTTAGTGTTGTTAGTTGTAATGGAAATGTGATTAAGGAATGATAAGTCAAGTGTATGGTTTAGGTTCTCTCAATGGAGGGACTTATGATGAATTTAATGTGTAACCAAAGACCAAGGACAATGGAGATTTGGTTAAGTTTAAAGGGCTGAATTTTAATGACTCAATTGTAGATCATTATGGCCTAAGGTTAATGTGTTTGTACATGTTTAAGTAATGGACTTTAGGTTAAATTAGGTGGCTGATTTTAATGATTTTAAGATATGGGTGATGGGTCATTGATGGATCCAAATCTATGAATCATCTATGGACTTAATCATGCATGGATGAATGAGTGATTAACCATGGAGAAGAGGTAGTGGCAAAACCGTAAATAATGGCTAAAATGAAGAACTCCATGGGAGATGATCATGGGTTTAGGGATTCTAAGTAATAGCATTATGTAGGGTGAAATAAAGCCTGGGAGGCTGATTTTACACTCATGTAATTAAAATGTTTAATGGATTAAATGGGACCCACAAAACCTAAACAGTGACCGATTGTTCATATGGACTGATTATGTGTATCTAATAAGGTATTGGATATCGCAGGCGGTGCGCGATCGGCGACCGGGTTTATCGAATGGAAGCGAGAAAGGACGCTAGTCGGTATTTGGTAGGATTCTAACCTTTTTGTAAGCCATGGATTGAGTGATGGTTTCTTTGAATTATTTTGGAAATTATATGGTTTGTTTTAAGATTGGTTTTGAATTATGTATTATGTAGGGGTTTTTACTTGATTTATTCAGGTAAGCCTATGAGTGGTTTAAAATGGGTTTTAAATCTATGATGTGATTATTGAGGCTTTGCTTGATCTATTTTTGATAATCAAGTTATATGTTTTATTGATGGGATTTTTTAAATGTCATGGTTTGTTATTATATTCATTATATGGCATATGGCATCTACATCTCATGCATGGCATGGGAGGGATATGACAGGGGAAGGATGAAATGAAACTGGAGTCCATGCTCTGTCGGGGCGACTGATAAACAGGCATGGGGACATTATGATGTGTTTGATTCATCAGGGATGGTGTATGGATTATTATACCTTGATGATGGTTTTTCCATCAAGGGGATGTTGTATTTATTGTTATACCTTGATGATGGTTTTTCCATCAAGGGGGATGTTGTATTTATTGTTATACCTTGATGATGGTTCTTCCATCAAAGGGGATATTGTATTTGTGGTTACACCTTGACGAGGCCTTACCGTCAAGGGGGATATGGCATCGGGATAGTAAGGATGATGGGTGGGATTCATGACATAGGACACCCATTGCATTACATTGTACCAAATGGCATGATTTTGATATAATATTTTCTATATGCTTTGTTATCATTAATCCATGTGTTAGCCCTACTCGGAGTCCTACTGGGCGCGTTGTCTAACGCCCTACTTCTACCCTAGCTGATGACGCAGAAGATGGCAGAGCAGAAGGACGAGACGGGAGCCAAGCTTAGGAGCTTGGGAAGGCGGACCATTTACTTTACTTAAGTTTATCTTGGGAAATGTGTATTGGTATAATTTAGCTTGTCGGACTGTATAATTCAGATTACTTGCTATATGTTGGGTTTCTATTTTGGAACGTTGAGATGTTGAGATGTTTTGGTAAAATTTATGAATACTATCTTCCCTGCTATCTAAAAATGGTAGGTTAGCCACTATTGTAATTTCCGCACTAACGGTAATATTCCGCAAGCTTGCTTCCTACGTGTGAACCATTCTCCGTAGACTTCGTTCCACGCACACGTAGGGTTGGCCAGTTAAGGGCCGGGCTTTAGAAGCTCGGACTTAACTCGCGTCGTGACGTCTGCGCCCTTTGTCACTTTTATTAAAAAAAAAAAATAGACTGTGATATTTCGGTGAAAAGGGACGAACGTTACAGTTGGTATCAGAGCGAACTTGGAAGAATGAATCTCTCGAAATAAGATTAAGATGGTTGCATGTCTCACTGGCAGCTAAGAATCCCAACCGACCGACTCTTCAGAGAAATATCAGAGTTTAATTTTTTTTTTAAAAATAATAATAAGAAAACATCGAAAGAGAGCGGGCGGCGTCACGACATGAGTTAAGTTCAGACTACCTAAGTCTGAACCTTAACTGGCCACCCATGTGTACATGGAATAGACCATGATAATGAATCACACATGGAACTAACAATAACATGCGGAATGAACTAGATTAACTGCGGAAATAATATGAAAAGATAGCAAGTAACAGTCCCAAATGATAATTAAGATAAACAACCATCCATGGTTAATAGTCTAATCAAACCATAGCAAGTATTAACTTATTACATGTCCATCAAAATATAATTCAAATGACAATAAATAAGTAATCCTGTTCATCATTCAAGCACTTAGGCTTGGCTCCCCTCCCGGTCATCGACCTTCTCTTTCCCTTTCCTTGTACCTGCATTCTCCTCTGAGGATAGAATTAGGGTGTTAGATCAACGCGCCCAGTAGGTTCCCAAATCAGGGCTATCACATGTTAGCATATAAAACATGCATATATATCATATTACATGATCATCAAAAACAGGTAAAACAATGCTATGAAGTATGCACATGCAATGAGTCTCTCCCATCATGTACATTCATAGCCATCACTTGACGTGCCACGCACCGACAAGGTAAATCACAATACATTTTCATCTCTTCATCATTGACATGATTCATATCACGTATTAGTCCTCCTGGCGGGACTCTCGTCGCCTAAGGAGACCATTGTGACTATGATCATCATGTTACTCCTCCTGGCAAGACTTGCACCGCCGAAAGAGGACGTAACCCATAATTGTAACACTGTAGAACCTCATTCATCATCCCATGTCTATGCATGAGATGTCAATGCTTGTATGCCATTTGTTAATGCATAATATATCATTCGAAACCACATAAAATAAACAAGAGTCTCATAAGAAAACTAGGGTAAAACTGTGGTTACAAGTAGGTAGGAAACCTACTTAAACTTTGCTTAAGTGTCCGTTCCTTTTTGAGCTTCACCCGGTCACGACTCGCACGTCGTTCAACTCTCGTCACCTTGTGATGTAACAATAAGTAAATCATACTATCATTTAGATGTCCATTCACATATAAGACCCAAAACATCTTGTAAGTCCTTTGATCAATCCCTTCATTTGGCTTGTATTCACAGATTTGCCATTGGTCTAACCAATGTCTAATCTTGCTCATAATCAAAGTTCATAAAAGTAATCTACCTTAGTGGCTGGTTATTTAGATATCACTAAGTCCAAAGATGAATCCATATGTTTACTTAATTCAACTCATATAATCTCCAACAAAACAATCTATGGGGTTCCGCCATTCATATGGCCGACCCTGATGATCCTTCTACTCAATGATCCCATCATTTGTTTACAAGTTAGGCTCTACTATTTAGCCATGTAGACTACATGGTTCAGCCATCCCAAAACAGCAAGCTTATTTCCATTTAACATACATAAGAAAACCCATACTCTTAGTCTATTCATCCCAAAAATAGCCCCATGGAGTTCTCTTGATCTGATTGATCCCTCAACTTCCCATGATTATTCATGATTTAATCATGCTAACCCAACCATGAATTACACATGGTTCAGCCACATAAAAATCCACCAAAACAGTAAATTCAACTTCACCAAATCACATCAATTACATACATGGGGTTCGGCCCTCCAAGGTGGCCGAACCCTATGTCCATGTTTTGGTCTTTCAAACATGTTTTAAACATACAATATCAGTATCATATTGCTGCCTTTATACCTTATAGAAACCATCCAACTAAATTCATCTACTTGTCCCAAAAGACCATAATATTCCATGGGATTCGGCCATCCAAAATGGCCGATCCAAATGGTCCATATTATCAATTTAAATCCACTGTTTAAACTCATATTAACTTCAGTCCTTATGTCATTCAAATCCATGTTTTTAACCCTTTCTAAAACATGCATTTGAATCTTAAGTAAAACCCAAAAACAGTCCACCAAAGCTCTATGGTTTCCATGTTTCAAAACATGGAAACCAACCATTCTTTTACATGGGGTTCGGCCCTCCATGGTGGCCGAACCCAATGGTTATTTTTACCATTTTAAATCCTCCATTAATCAGGGTTAAACATTGGTGTATTCGGCCATGACCATGGCCCAATACATACCCCACTTGTTTCATGTTTTTAAACCAAAATAACACATAGATACTTACCAAATTTTCCAAACTTCCTTCTTGCCTTTGATCCTTGGTTTCTCCCTTTTATTTCTTCTTTCTTTCCTTAATTCCTTGCTGGTTTATACTTGATTAACTGGTGCCAAATACCTCTGCTGTTCAGCCAAGTAAACGAATTGGAGAGAAGGAGAGAGACATGGGAATTCTTGGATTCTTTGTGTGAAAAACGGCCAAGTATGGTAATGTTTTTCTTTTGTAGTTTCAGCCCCCAACTCCCATTCATCCTCCCTCAATTAATTTTTGTTAAAACCGATGGGGCATTGGGTGTTAACCAAGACACCTCTTGGTGCCAAACATTGCATCACTTGGGAATGAACCATTGCATCCCTTCATGAATAGGTGCCGCCCCAACCTTGGTGTCTTTTGGCTTTGCCAAAGCACCCCTTCATACCAACGGCTGAGATTGATTCTGATCAAGTGTTGTGTGAGATTACAACTCATTTCCATCTCCTCTTGACTCACTTAACTCGGCATATTTTTATTCTAAACCAACTCATCCAACTCATCACATTTAATGCTCCATATTTGAGTCAACTCTTTTCTTAAATCAAACTCATTTCAAATCAGTCTAACTCAAGCTGAATTAACTCACACTTGAGTTCAATTAAGGGCCCACACGGTCATCCGTGGTCAAACTAGTCAACCCGACCCGTTGGGTCCCCCTTTAGCTCCTTGACCCGTTCTTGACTCCATGACCCAGTTATGGGTATTTTAGTCATTTGTAATTGGTTTTTACATATGGGTCAAGCCTACCCATTTTTCCTCCACTTGATTTCCAACCAAATTGGCTTAACCCCATTTAATTTAAATTCACAAAACGGTCAAATAATCCAGTCAGACCCGATGGGTCCCATTTGGGCCCTTTGACCCATTTAGCCATTTTTGACCCAATTGATATAAATTACCCATCCAATCAAACTTAACATTCATAATATGCTCATATGACCTTAATTTGAGCAATGGGCCCCACCATTTCCTTATTTACAATCATATTTATTGAATTCACCAATCTAGGGGCATTTTCGTAATTATTCCAATCATTGAGAATTCTTTGACCCAATTAACTATTTTGACCCAATTTGATGTACATTACCCATCCATTATAATTTGACCCTTATAATATGTTCATAGGATCTTAGTTTGAGCAATGGGCCCCACTATTTTCTCATTTAACATCATAATTATTAAATTCACCAAATCCAGGGGCATTTTCGTAATTATCCATTTCATTGAGAAATTGGGGTGTTACTATAAACCCTCTTTTTAAAATTTTTGTCCCGAAAATCGAGCGAAGTAGGGTTCTAAACGATTACATAAATATCTCAGAGTGTGCTATTCTTATTTCCGATTTCAAGTTCCCAAATGACTTCTTCATTACCATGTTGGTCCACACCACTTTGACAAATTGAATCGCTCGGTTCCTAACACTTTTTGTTCTGTCTCATGTTATATCTTTTTTTCTCCTGAGCCATTTGTGATCTTACGTAGATCAATCTACTATATTTCACTTTACCTGTTCTCATGATATTTTCCATACATACCTGCTCAATATGTTCTTTCATCTACTCTCCGTGTGAGGTAGTCTGTCAACACGAGCCTATGCTCAAAGCTTTTTCTGATTCTATTTTAGCTAGGTTTCTAGTTACACTCTCCTGGAATTCCATTGGCTCACTACAGAGCCAGGTGATCAGTCTAACTCGGCAGTCGTCCATAGTTTCCCATTCAAGTTTCACCAGACACTTATCTTTTCCGTTGAGTACATCTCCAAATTTAAACACATCTTTCTTTACACATAAGTCTCTATGTGACTAACAACTTTTGTTCCAACTTCCATGATACCAATTCCCGGCATCAATCCAAACCACCATGGAAATGATCACCCATGGTTAAATACATCCATCCCTGGTGTTTCGCTTTCAGTAAATATCATTTATCCCTGTTTTATAATCATCCATGAATATAACCCACTTATGGGTATAATCCATTCATGGAAACCATCCATCCTTGGTATCACTCTGTCCATGAGTATCATTTATGTATGATTAATATCTATCCATGAAATAACCCACCTATGGGTATAATCCATTTATGGAAACCATCCATCCTTGGGATCACTCTGTCCATGAGTATCATATATCCATGATTAATATCCGTAAGAACAACATTCAAATGAATCACTATAAGACTGTGGTAACCATATCAAATCACAAATATATCCCAACCCCTTGCAAGACTTAGGGCTCATGACTTACCAAGCAGAAGACCCACGTCCAACGTGATCCGGTCTACCTCGCCCTGCATCCCTTCATCTCATAGGTGATTCAGTCAAGCTCTAAGGCGGTCGCTTCGCATCTGACGAAACTAGTACCACCCCCACCGGGTAAAATAGTAACTAGCTCTGCGCATTCCAGCACATCTAGTGTGCCAAACAGCCGTGAGAGCGCCCTCCAGCGTGTAGCATGCGAGGGACCCACTCTTCAACGGTAGCCCTACGGGACCAAGTCTCCGTATTTCGTATCAAGGTTCCCACAGCCTCATAGCTACTCAAAGCCATACTCATGAAGTTTATATTCTTATCTCATCAATACCATGTGAGGGACGCACCCATACCACATCTCAATCATCAACATCACGTGAGGGACGCACCCATACCACGTCTCAATGTAATCAAGTGACCTCGTCACCTATATCTTAGTGCCAAAAATCCTCTTAGAATCATAACATCGCATACTTTATATAAATTCATACTTCATCCTTGTACAAAGTGTAACACCCCAATTTCTCAATGAAGTGCATATTTACGAAAATGCCCCTGATGTGTTAAATTAATTATTTTGTGATGATAAGTAAGGAAATGGTGGGGCCCATTGCTCAAATTAAGATCATATGAGTACATTATGATTTTCAAGTTTGATTGGATGGGTAATTTCTCAATGAAGTGGATAATTACGAAAATGCCCCTGATGTGTTAAATTAATTATTTTGTGATGTTAAGTAAGGAAATGGTGGGGTCCATTGCTCAAATTAAGATCATATGAGCACATTATGAATGTCAAGTTTGATTGGATGGGTAATGAACATCAATTGGGTCGAAAATGGCTAAATGGGTCAAAGGGCCCAATTGGACCCAATTGGTCAAAATGGATGATTTGACCATTGTGTAAGCTCAAATTAAATGGGGTTAAGCTAATTTGATTGGAAATCAAGTGGAGAAAAAATGGGTAGGCCTGATACACATGTGAAAACCAATTACAAATGACCAACATACCCATAATTGGGTCATGGAGTCAAAAACGGGTCAAAGAGCTAAAAGGGGGCCCAACGGGTCTGGATGACTTTGTTGACCACAGTCGACCGTGTGGGCCCACAAATGAGTTCAATGGTGAGTTAAATCAGGTTAAGTGGAACTGATTTTATTTAATTTGAATTAAAAATGAGTTGATTCAAAGGCATTAAATGTTTGTCAATTAATGAGGTGAGTTGGACATGTGAGTTGGGTGAGTCAAAGTGGAAGTCAATGGGACTGTAAATCACTGATTTTAGAGGGAATAGGAGGAGTTTGGCTTAGTCTTAACCACCAAAACAAGTCCCACACGTTGGGGACTTGTTGGGGTGATTTCCCTGTTAAATTTTAAATGAAACACATGGAAATGGGAGGTGTTGCTTGGGGAGCTGAATGGTTACATTGGGTAGTGCCAATGGGTACTTTGACTGGCAGCAGGTGTCTCATTGAAATGAACAAGAGTTTATGAGGGAAATCAATGGATTAAGTGGCTGAATTACAAAAGTGATAGACCACCCATTTGGACGATTTTCACATTGAAAATCTTAAGATTTCCATCTCTCTCTCCCTCTCTCCAATTCGTTTTTCTTCCTAGCTGGAACATCAGAGGATTTTGCACCAGTAGATCAAGCACAAAACAGCAAAAGAAAGGAAGGAATAAAAGGGAGAAACCAAGGACCAAAGGCAAGAAGAAAGATTGAAAGTTTGGTAAGTATTTTTATGTTATTTTGGTTTAATGACATGGAACAAATGAGGTGTGTATTGGGCCATGGTTATGGCCTAATACACCAAGGTTTTAACCTTGATTAATAGATGTTTAAAAATGGTAAAAACAACCATTGGGTTCGGCCACCATGGAGGGCCAAACCCCATGTAAAAGATTGGTGGTTTTCATGTTTTGAAACATGAAAACCATGGAGTTTCATGGACTGTTTTTAGATGATTTAAAATGTATGTTTTAAAAAGGTTAAAACATAAATAAGGAAGTTTGATTTAGACCTAGATGAATGATAAACAAATTCAAAACCAAAGGTCATAGGGTTCGGCCACTATGGAGGGCCGAACCCCATGCAAATGATGGTTTGGTTTTGAGGTGTTTGAAACACATAAACCATGAAGTTGGTGGACTGTTTTTTGGGTTTTATTTAAGATTCAAATGCATGTTTTAGAAAGGCTTAAAAACATGGATCTGAATGACATAAGGACTGAAGGTATTATGGGTTCAAAACAGTGGTTTAAAACTGATAAAATGGACCATTTGGATCGGCCATCTTGGATGGCCGAATCCCATAAAGTTTGATGGTCATTTAGACAAAGAGATGAAATTATTTGGATGGTTTTTGAGAGGTAAAAATGCAGCAAAGTCATACTGATATGATATGTTTAAATGACACCTAAAACATGTTTGAAAGACCAAAACATGGACATAGGGTTCGGCCACCTTGGATGGCCGAACCCCATGTAAGTTTTTGATGATTTTGGTGAGTTAAAAACCATATGAAGATATGGTGTTCTTATGGCAATAAATGGATTAACATGTTACTGTTTTGGTGGATTATTATGCGGCTGAACCATGTTTAATTCATGGTTGAGTTAGCATGATTAAACCATGAGTGATTATGGTGATGATTGGATCCAGTGAACCCTAGGGTTCGGCTATGAGTATGGCCGAACCCTAGGGTTCGGCTATGAGTATGGCCGAACCCCATGGGGCTGTTTTGAAATAAATGGGCTGTTTCGGATGGGAGTTTATGATTGTTTTAATTAAGGAGCCATACATGATAAGTTATGGTCTATGTGTAAGAAAATAATCAACCATTGATGATGATGGATTGTGGATAAAAATCTATAGGATGAGGTTCGGCCATGTGGCATGGCCGAACCCCATCAATGATTATTTGATAGAATTGGGTTAAGTAATAAATGGGATTAAAGGTGATGAATGAAGAACCCCACTAAGTTGGTTTAGATATGGTAAAACTAAAGGTTAGCCTAAATGGAATAAATGTAATTATTGATGGAATAATCAATGATGGAAATGATCATAGGGTTGGATGTACGGACACGAATCCCACATGATGTGGATGGGTCTTAGTTGTGATTGAATAAGTAAATGATGTTATGACTTACTGATTGATATATGGATAAGGTACCGGAAGTTGAACGATGAGCGAGTAGTGACCAGGTGACGCTAAAGAAAGATCAATTACTGAAGGGAATCTTCAGTAGGTTTCCTACCTACTTGTAACCACAGTTTTACCCCAGTTTTCTTATGAGACTCTTGTTTTATTATATGTGTTTCAAATGATATATTATGCATTAACAAATGGCATACAGGCATTGGCATCTCATGCATAGACATGGGATTATGAATGAGGTTCTACAGTGTTTCAAGTTATGAGTTAGTCCTCTTTCGGCGGTGCAAGTCACGCCAGGAGGAGTAACATGATGGTCATAGTCACATTGGTCTCCTTAGGCAATGAGAGTCCCGCCAGGAGGACTAATACGTGATATGAACCAAGTCAATGATGAAGAGATGTAAGTGTATTGTGATTTACCTTGTCGGTGCAAGGCACGTCAAGTGATGGCTATGAATGTACATGATGGGGGAGGCTCATTGCATGTGCATACTTCATAGCATTGTTTTACCTGTTTTTGATGATCATGTAATATGATATATATATGCATGTTTTATATGCTAACATGTGGTAGCCCTGATTCGGGAACCTACTGGGTGCGTTGATCTAACGCCCTAATTCTATCCTCAGAGGAGAATGCAGGTACAAGTAAAGGGAAATGAAAGGTCGTTGAACGGGAGGGGAGCCAAGCCTAAGCGCTTGAATGTTGGACGGGACTTTTTTATATTACTGTCATTCGAACTATATTTTGTTGAACATGTAATAAGTCACTACTTGCTATGGTTTGATTAGGTTAATAACTTTGGATGGTTGATTTATGATAATTAGTGTTTGAGACTGTTACTTGCTATCTAGTCTTTCTATTCCGCACTTAATCTAGGTTATTCCGCATGTTGATGTTAGTTCCATGTGTGACTCATTATCATGATCTAGTCCATGTACACATGGGTGGCCAGTTAAGGTTCAGACTTGAGTAGTCTGAACTTAACTCGCGTCGTGACGCCGCCCGCTCTCTTCTGATGTTTTATTATTATTAAAAAAAAAATTAGACTCTGAATTCTCGGAAAGGGCGGGGCGTTACACAAAGGTGGGTAGGGTGAAACAAAACCCTATGTAAGAATATACACCCTTATAAAATAACCCTTTTTTTAATACCCCTTCATATTACTTCCTAGCCTAGTCTTCCGTAGAAGACTCCGCATCATCAGCGAACTTGAAACGGTTATCAAGACACGTCATCATCGTGTGCCCCAATACTTCACAAGTCGTGCAGGGTATTAATCCAGGTCCTCTAATATATGGACAATTAGTCCTTGCCTCTCCATGCCCATGCAGTCCACAAAACGAGCAGACAATGCCTAGCGGGTGAGGACAATACCTACAGTTGTGCCCATCTTGATTGCACAACTCACATGTATCGTAGGGATCTATCTCCCCAAGCGATTCCAAGATTATTGGAACATCTGCTATAGGATCTTCCAGAAAAGGTGCTAGATCCTCTTCTTCAGGAGGTCCCACTAACCAAAGAATATCTTCCATAAAATACTCTGGTAATGGTGCTAGGTTCACCTCCTCCAATGGTGCTAAGTTCCATTCCTCCTCCTCGGGAGGCCCCCCTTGAATGTCCACATTGACTTCCAGGCTGATACTGTTGGAAGTCGATACCAAATCTACTGGACAACTAGGTGTCCTTTTATCCCATAACTCGGTGTATTCCTCGTTGTTTGACATATCTGTGACACAACATTTAAGACACAAGAATATTCAACAACAATTCTAAATAAACCACTCTTGGTTTCCAGGGGATTTTGCTCATGCATACTATCATGTACTTTGTTTGGAAAGATTGCCAAATCGTCACTCTTTGTGTTCTTTTGTTTCTGGGAAAATCTCTATATTCCTGTTGTTTGTTTTTCAGTGTGGGAGTTTCAGGGGAGTACATCCTACTTTGCTATGTTCGATATATCCAATTATGATGACTGTACTTTACTTTGCTATCTTTCATTGTCGTTCTCAGATTGATTGTTCAGTCTGAGTCACTCAAAGTAAATTAATCAGGCCCCCAGTCAGCGGACTCCGAAAAGTCGGTCAGTTGGGATTCTTATCCGTTAGTGAGACATGAAATCGTCTTAATCTTACTTCGATGATTCAACTTCCCATTTCGCTCTGACACCAACTGTAACATTGGTATCAGTTAAGTTATAAGCTCATGTTCGCTCTGACACCAACTGTAACGCCCCGCCCTCTTCGAGAAATATCAGAGTCTAATTTTTTTTTTTAAAATAATAATAGTAAAACATCGAAAGAGAGCGGGCAGCGTCACGACGCGAGTTAAGTTCAGACTACCTAAGTCTGAACCTTAACTGGCCACCCATGTGTACATGGAATAGACCATGATAATGAATCACACATGTAACTAACAACAACATGCGGAATAAACTAGATTAACTGTGGAAATAATATGAAAAGATAGCAAGTAACAGTCCCAAATGATAATTAAGATAAACATCCATCCATAGTTAATAGTCTAATCAAACCATAGCAAGTATTAACTTATTACATGTCCATCAAAATATAATTCAAATGACAATAAATAAGTAATCCTGTTCATCATTCAAGCACTTAGGCTTGGCTCCCCTCCCGGTCATCGACCTTCTCTTTCCCTTTCCTTGTACCTGCATTCTCCTCTGAGGATAGAATTAGGGTGTTAGATCAACGCGCCCAGTAGGTTCCCGAATCAGGGCTACCACATGTTAGCATATAAAACATGCATATATATCATATTACATGATCATCAAAAACAGGTAAAACAATGCTATGAAGTATGCACATGCAATGAGTCTCTCCCATCATGTACATTCATAGCCATCACTTGACGTGCCACGCACCGACAAGGTAAATCACAACACATTTCCATCTCTTCATCATTGACTTGATTCATATCACGTATTAGTCCTCCTGGCGGGACTCTCATCGCCTAAGGAGACCATTGTGACTATGATAATCATGTTACTCCTCCTGGCGTGACGTGCACCGCCGAAAGAGGACGTAACCCATAATTGTAACAATGTAGAACCTCATTCATCATCCCATGTCTATGCATGTGATGCCAATGCTTGTATGCCATTTGTTAATGCATAATATATCATTCGAAACCACATAAAATAAACAAGAGTCTCATAAGAAAACTAGGGTAAAACTGTGGTTACAAGTAGGTAGGAAATCTACTTAAACTTTGCTTAAGTGTCCGTTCCTTTTTTAGCTTCACCCGGTCACGACTCGCACGTTGTTCAACTCTCGTCACCTTGTGATGTAACAATATGTAAATCATACTATCATTTAAATGTCCATTCACATATAAGACCCAAAACATCTTGTAAGTCCTTTGATCAATCCCTTCATTTGGCTTGTATTCACAGATTTTCCATTGGTCTAACCAATGTCTAATCTGGCTCATAATCAAAGTTCATAAAAGTAATCTACCTTAGTGGCTGGTTATTTACATATCACTAAGTCGAAAGATGAATCCATATGTTTACTTAATTCAACTCATATAATCTCCAACAAAACAATCTATGGGGTTCGGCCATTCATATGGCCGAACCCTATGATCCTCCTACTCAATGATCCCATCATTTGTTTACAAGTTAGGCTCTACTATTTAGCCATATAAACTACAAGGTTCAGCCATCCCAAAACAGCAAGCTTATTTCCATTTAACATACATAAGAAAACCCATACTCTTGGTCTATTTATCCCAAAAATAGCCCCATGGGGTTCTCTTGATCTGATTGATCCCTCAACTTCCCATAATTATTCATGATTTAATCATGCTAACCCAACAGTGAATTACACATGGTTCAACCACATAAAAATCCACCAAAACAGTAAATTCAACTTCACCAAATCACATCAATTACATACATGGGGTTTGGCCCTCCAAGGTGGCCGAACCCTATGTCCATGTTTTGGTCTTTCAAACATGTTTTAAACATACAATATCAGTATCATATTGCTGCCTTTATACCTCATAGAAACCGTCCAAATAAATTCATCTACTTGTCCCAAAAGACCATAATATTCCATGGGATTCGGCCATCCAAAATGGCCGATCCAAATGGTCCATATTATCAATTTAAATCCACTGTTTAAACTCATATTAACTTCAGTCCTTATGTCATTCAAATCCATGTTTTTAACCCTTTCTAAAACATGCATTTGAATCTTAAGTAAAACCCAAAAACAGTCCACCAAAGTTCTATGGTTTCCATGTTTCAAAACATGGAAACCAACCATTCTTTTACATGGGGTTCGGCCCTCCATGGTGGCCAAACCCAATGGTTATTTTTACCATTTTAAATCCTCCATTAATCAGGGTTAAACATTGGTGTATTCAGCCATGACCATGGCCCAATACATACCCCACTTGTTTCATGTTTTTAAACCAAAATAACACATAGATACTTACCAAATTTTCCAAACTTCCTTCTTGCCTTTGATCCTTGGTTTCTCCCTTTTATTTCTTCTTTCTTTCCTTAATTCCTTGCTGGTTTATACTTGATTAACTGGTGCCAAATACCTCTGCTGTTCAGCCAAGTAAACGAATTGGAGAGAAGGAGAGAGACATGGGAATTCTTGGATTCTTTGTGTGAAAAACGGCCAAGTATGGTAATGTTTTTCTTTTGTAGTTTCAGCCCCCAACTCCCATTCATCCTCCCTCAATTAATTTTTGTTAAAACCGATGGGGCATTGGGTGTTAACCAAGACACCTCTTGGTGCCAAACATTGCATCACTTGGGAATGAACCATTGCATCCCTTCATGAATAGGTGCCGCCCCAACCTTGGTGTCTTTTGGCTTTGCCAAAGCACCCCTTCATACCAACGGCTGAGATTGATTCTGATCAAGTGTTGTGTGAGATTACAACTCATTTCCATCTCCTCTTGACTCACTTAACTCGGCATATTTTTATTCTAAACCAACTCATCCAACTCATCACATTTAATGCTCCATATTTGAGTCAACTCTTTTCTTAAATCAAACTCATTTCAAATCAGTCTAACTCAAGCTGAATTAACTCACACTTGAGTTCAATTAAGGGCCCACACGGTCATCCGTGGTCAAACTAGTCAACCCGACCCGTTGGGTCCCCCTTTAGCTCCTTGACCCGTTCTTGACTCCATGACCCAGTTATGGGTATTTTAGTCATTTGTAATTGGTTTTTACATATGGGTCAAGCCTACCCATTTTTCCTCCACTTGATTTCCAATCAAATCGGCTTAACCCCATTTAATTTAAATTCACAAAACGGTCAAATAATCCAGTAAGACCCGATGGGTCCCATTTGGGCCCTTTGACCCATTTAGCCATTTTTAACCCAATTGATGTAAATTACCCATCCAATCAAACTTAACATTCATAATATGCTCATATGACCTTAATTTGAGCAATGGGCCCCACCATTTCCTTATTTACAATCATATTTATTGAATTCACTAATCCAGGGGCATTTTCGTAATTATTCCAATCATTGAGAATTCTTTGACCCAATTAACTATTTTGACCCAATTTGATGTACATTACCCATCCATTATAATTTGACCTTTATAATATGTTCATAGGATCTTAGTTTGAGCAATGGGCCCCACTATTTTCTCATTTAACAACATAATTATTAAATTCACCAAATCCAGGGGCATTTTCGTAATTATCCATTTCATTGAGAAATTGGGTGTTACACGCTGCACGGGGACCGAGTTAATTTACTTCGATTGACTCAAACTGAAGTATTCAGTCTGAGAACAACGTCTGACGAAAAGGAATGATAGCAAGGGAAGAAAAAATCATTCTAAGTTAGATTTATCGAACATAGCAAGATAAGGTTTATCTTCGCCGAAAATGAGAACATGATACTTTGATACTTAGGAAGTTTCCCCCAAAACAAGGTATAATCACTTAGAAATCTTTCCCCCGAATTGATGAAACAATGATAACTTTATCAAACGTAGCGAAAATATGATGTGTTTCCCCAGTATCCTTAAGTTGAACAACAAACAGTAGGAGTTTAGAGATTCTCCCCCCAGAAACAAAGGAAAACCAAGTGTGCTTATTTGGCAACTTCCCCCCCAAATGGAAAGACAAACAGTGATATTTAGGAAAGTTTCCCTCAAAATGAGAAAACAAATCTAGTTTTCCCCCAATTGATGGAACAGTAATGGGTTTATCGAACGTAGGAAAGTTTCCCCATTCTCACCAAATGGAACAAACATTGGTACTTAGGGATGTTATTCCCAAAACTGAGTGGGCTAATTTGGAAAATTTTCCCAAAAAAAAAAAAAAAACATTGTGTTATGTATAAGAAATTTCCCAAAGTCTAGATTGGTTTTATTGGAAACTGCTCTCGATGATTTTTGTATTTTGTTTGTATTCTATGATGCAGATATGTCAAGTGATGGGGAGTATATGAAATTATGGGATAAAGGAACCCCTACCTGTCCCATAGATTTGGTGTCTGCTTCTAGCATAAGCAGTTAGCCTGGACTTTCAGGAGGGACCTTCCGAGGAAGATGAAGGGGATTTATCATCTCTTCCTGAAGAGAATGTGGAAGACTTTCCGATGATAAGAAAGTCGGTATGGGAAATAGGACCCGATTATAGGTAAGAGTTGTGCAACCAGGTTGGGCACAACTGCGCATATTGTCCCTACCCTTTTGAAGTGGTATGCCCGGTTTGTGGGCTATATGGACACGGGAAAGAAAGGACTAATTGTCCTTATATTGGAAGACCAGGGATAATACCTTGTTTGACATGTAGAGTACTGGGTTACATGTCGATGTCGGGCCCTGACAGTTCCTTTGTGTTTGAGGAGGATGCATGGTCCTCTACGGAAGACTAGGCTAGGAAGTAGCAAGGAAGGTCATTCAAAGAGGGTTATCTTGTAAGAGTTGGGGGTACACTTTGTTGTTTTGAAGGGTTTATTTTAACCCTACCAACCTTTGTATTATGATAGAAGTTTGAATATTTTTTTTAAGGAAGTATGCAACTTAATGAAGGAACTGGGCCAATGAATTTTTTTTATGACTTAGGAAAATGCCTCCAAAGAGAAAAAACCGACAAGACCCATGTGTGGAAGAAGAAGAGGTACCGCAACCTCATTCGGAAGAAGAGGTACAACAACCTCATCAGGAGGAAGCACAGAATCGCATGAATATTCCAGTGATAACACCCGAGCTACGAAACGTAGTGCAAGCTTTAGTCACTTATGTTTTACAACAACTCTTAAACGAAAATGAAACACAGGACCGAAGAGGTCAGAGTGGGGTAAATACCTTTCGCCCTCACAAGAGATTCAAACCCAACTTTTGGAGACCTTCAGCCTCTATTGGAAGTTCCTGTTTCCAGTGTGGTCGGCAGGGGCATTTCAAAAGAGAGTGCCCACAGAACGATAAATCTTCGCACTTCAGAGGTTCTCATCGGTCAGCCTCTACTGGAAGCTCCTGTTTCCAATGTGGTCAGCAGGGGCATTTTAAAAGAGAGTGTCCTCAGAACTATAGATCTTCGTACTTCAGAGGTCCTCGCCGTTGTCTAGCTCGATCAGCTCAGCCACAGGGGCCTAGAGCACATGACCCGACAGGAAGGGCACCTATTCCGACAGAGTCGGGATAGCTGAATGCTACGATTTCTTCAATAGAGACAATGGATCATTCGGTGGTTCAAGGTATGGCAGTAGTTGTAGTTCATATGCTTATGCATTATTTAATTTGAGAACATTCTACTCTCTTGTACCTACTGCCTTCACGTATGTTATTAGTACAATAAATGTTCACTACACTTACTGTATTATTCCCTGTTGGTAGACAAGGACGACCATTGGTGGGTATGTCGAGTTCCCGATCGATACAGTTTGGTTCCATAAGTTGACCCATGAGCCTTATGATAAACAGAATAGTCTTATGAAGGTATTAGTATGCCCATGAATGGATTATACCCATAGGAGGGTTATATTCATGGATGATTACTAACCATGGATGAGGGTTCCCATGGAGGTTTAGATTGATGCCGGGTGTTGGTATCGTGGAAATTATGAACAAAAGGGTTAGTCACATAGTGATTTATGTGCAATTGAAGAGGTGCTAAGTTTTGGAGGTGTGTTTATTGGGAAAGATAAAAGTCTAGTGAAACTCGAATGGGAAGCTATGGGCGACTGCCGAGTTAGTCTAGCTAGCTGACTCTGTAGTTAGCCGATGGAGTTCCAGGAGAGTGCAGCTAGAAACCTAGTTGAAATGGAATCAGCAAAGGACTTGAGCGTAGACTTGTACTGGCAGGCTACCTCACATAGAGAGTAGATGAAAGAACGTGTTGAATAGGTACGTATGGGAAATGTCTTGGTAGCAGGTAAAGTGTAATAGGATACATTAGTCTACATAAGATCGTAAATGGGTTCATGAGAGAAAGAGATAGCATGAGACAGAATAATTTCTGCAAGAATGAAACTCATAGGTCGATATGAGTGATGTTGATGTAATTAAGAGGTACTTAGCACAATTGAACGAGAACAACGAATAGACCCAGAGATGGAGGAGATCTGGACCCAGATATCTACAGGTGAGGTAGTATCGGAATGAGAGTTACGACCGGGATAGGGTCTTGTGTTCTGAGGTAGGACGGAGGTGCCTAAGAGCTACGGAAGGGAGTTGTTGGTTGAGGCACACCAAACCAAGCTCTCTACCCATCTGGACAGCGCTAAGATGTACCATGATTTTAAGAGGCACTATTGGTGGTATGGACTCAAGAGAGATGTGGCCGAGTTTGTGCTCGCTGCACTAACTGTCGGCAGGTTAAGGCAGAGCGTCGGAAGCCACCGGATTTACTCAAACCCTTACATGTACCGGAGTGGAAATGGGAGCACGTTTCTATGGACTTTGTGACAAGGTTGCCAAGGTTTCCCAAAGGCAACGATGCAATATGAATCGTGGTGGATCGGTTGACCAAGTCTGTCCATTTCCTTTCTGTCAAGCCGACAGATTCATCTGAGGCTTTGGGTCGACAGTACATCCGAAATATTATCGGGACTACATGGTGTACCCCAGACTATTATGTCCGACAGAGATGGCCTATTCACTATCAGAGTATGGCAGAGCGTGCAGTCGACTATGGGGACCGACATGTTGACCAACACAGCATTCCACCCACAGACTGATGGACAGTCGGAGAGGACAATACAGATATGGGAGGATATGCTGAGGACAGGTATGATGGACTTCAAGGGTGGATGAGAGTATCACTTGCCATTGGTGGAGTTTTCCTACAATAACAGTTACTAGGCAAGCCTGCAGATGGCTCCGTTTGAGGCCTTATATGGTAGGCCGGGTAGATCGCCAGTGTGTTGAACAGAGGCCGGTGAGCCTGCGCTGATTGGATCGGAGTTGGTTACGGAGACTACAGATCAGATCAAGGTGGTATGGGAACTATATGGCAATGAGGAAACCACGTGGGAACTGGAGTCAGAGATGAGTGCCGCTCATCCGGAGCTCTTTGTATAAGATGATTTGAACCCCTACTTCGCTCGAATTTTCGGGACGAAAATTTTAAAAGAGGATTGTATTGTAATGGGCCGAGATTTTTAAATCAATAAATATGTGGTTATTATTTATTTTTAATGGTGGAAATTGGGAAAATTGATGGAATAGAGGGTAAATGAATCAAAATTTGGACAAAGGCCCAACTAGGGCCCAATGGACTATGGATTGCATTTAAAGTCACTTAAAGGGTCAAAGATGGCCAAATGGGCCAGGGTAGTCAAATTGGGCCCAATACCCATTTGGGACTTAATGGGTCAAAATAATGCAAACTCTAAGGTAAATGGATAGGAGAGAACTTAATTGGGCCATGGGCCCAATGGTGATCCAATAAGGGAAGTGGATTGAATTGATTTTTAAACACCTAAGTAGTATTAATTAGACCTAAGTAACATGGCCAATTGGGCCCACCTCCACCTCATCAAATGAGGTGGCATGTGGACCAAGGATTGGTGGGGCCGGCCACCATGGTTGAATTGGTCAACCATGGGTGGATGCATGAAGGAACTTAAACAAATGGAATTAAGTTAAAATGGGAATTTAATTAACCTAATTATCTAATTAATTAAATAGTTAAATAATCATAAAGGTGGTCAAATGGTCAAAATTGAATGACCAAACCACCTCATTTTCAAAGGCCAAAACGTTGGCTTGTAGTGTTTATCCCAACCACCATAAAGTATAAAGCATGGAAAATATCTTGTTGGTTGGTAAGAAATTAATTTAAAGTGTAATTTAAGAAACCAAGTAGGATAAGCCTTACCTTTTCTTTTCTCCCTCTCTTTTCACTCTCATTTCATTCTTTTCCTCTCTTCCACTCTCTCATGGCCGTCCCTCATCTCTAAGGAAAGAAAAAAAAAAAAAAAAGGAAAATTTGGAAGAGAAGAAAAGAAGAAGAGAAGAAAGGGTTAAGTTTGGGCCCTCCACCTCAAGGCCAAGGAAGCTAGTCACCTCTTTATCCTCTCCTCTCTTTTCTCTCTCAAATCAAACCCTATCATGGCCAAACCCAAGCTTGGGGGTTCACAACACTGATCAAGCATTTTGACCGACCAAAGATCAAGAGGAAAGAGAAAGGAGGCTAAGGAAGCCGATGGGAGTGGCGGAAGTCGGAGGAGACGACGGATTGTGAGTATTTCTTAAACAAGAATTTTGGATTTTTAGGGTTTAAGATTTGGGATTCATTTTTGTTAAATTTAATGGTGGCCAAATGATTTTATGCCATAGGTTTTAAATCCATCAATTTGAAGGATGAAAAGTGGACAAAACCCTAATGGGTAAATTAGGATTAGGTTAAGGAAAAATAAATGGATTAAGGAATGTAATGTAGTTAAGTTATTAAGCATGGAATTATAAAGATTTGGAAGGAAATTGTGAGCCATAGGGTTCGGCCATGAAATTGTGAGCCATAGGGTTCGGCCATGTAGCATGGCCGAACGCCATGGTGGGTGGTGGGTAATGTATGATTTTTTTTAAAGGTTTTAAGGAGTGGAAGACATGTAAGCTAATTTGGAGATTTAATGGAATTTTAAGGTTTAAAAATCATGGAAGGATAGTTTGTAATTTTAGGGTTTTAATGGTTAATGTAGTAAATTTTTTAAAGGGTTGTTAAATGAAGAAATTCATGGAAGATAATTTTAATGACCTCAAAAAGAATGGTTTAGAGTGTTTAAGTGGCTAATTTTTAGTGTTGTTAGTTGTAATGGAAATGTGATTAAGGAATGATAAGTCAAGTGTATGGTTTAGGTTCTCTCAATGGAGGGACTTATGATGAATTTAATGTGTAACCAAAGACCAAGGACAATGGAGATTTGGTTAAGTTTAAAGGGCTGAATTTTAATGACTCAATTGTAGATCATTATGGCCTAAGGTTAATGTGTTTGTACATGTTTAAAGTAATGGACTTTAGGTTAAATTAGATGGCTGACTTTAATGATTTTAAGATATGGGTGATGGGTCATTGATGGATCCAAATCTATGAATCATCTATGGACTTAATCATGCATGGATGAATGAGTGAGTAACCATGGAGAAAAGGTAGTGGCAAAATCGTAAATAATGGCTAAAATGAAGAACTCCATGGGAGATGATCATGGGTTTAGGGATTCTAAGTAATAGCATTATGTAAACCCTAAAACCCTAAACCCCTAAAACACTAAAACCCTAAAACCTTAAACCAAAAAACCCTAAAGCCCTAAACCCGAAACCCTAGATCCTAAACCCTAAAACCCTAAAGCCCTAAAACCCTAAAGCCCTAAGACCTTAAAACCCTAAATCCAAAAACCCTAAAACCCTAAAACCTTAAAACCTTAAAACCCTAAACACAAAAACCCTAAAACCTTAAAACCCTAAACCCAAAAACCCTAAACCCTAAAAGCCTAAACCCTAAAACCCAAAACCCCTAAAACCATAAACCCTAAAACCCTAAAAACATAAAACCCTAAAATCCAAAACCCTAAATCCTAAAGCCCTACCCTAAACCTTAAAACCCTAAAACCCTAAAACCCGAAACCCCGAAAATACTAAAACCTAAAATCTTAAACCCAAAAACCCTAAAGCCCTAAACCCTAAACCCTAAATCCTGAACCCTAAACCCTAAAACCCTAAAACCCTAAACCCAAAACCTTAAAACCCTAAACCCTAAACCCTAAACCCTAAAACGCTAAACCCGAAAGCCCAAAATCCCTAAAACCATAAACCCTAAAACCCTAAACCATAAAACGCAAAAACTCTAAAACGCTAAAACCCTAAACCCTAAATCCTAGATCCTAAACCACTAAAACCCTAAAACCCTAAACCCTAAATCCTAGATCCTAAACCACTAAAACCCTAAAACCCTAAACCCTAAACCCTAAACCCTAAATCCTAAACCCTAAATCCTAAACCCTAAACCCTAAACTCCTAAAACCCGAAAGCCTAAACCCTAAGCCCTAAACACTAAACAACTAAAACGCTAACCCTAAGCCCTAATCCCTAATCCCCAAACCCTAATCCCTAATCCCTAAACCATATACTCTAAACCCTAAAACTCTAAAACCCTAAACCCCTAAAACCCTAAACCTAAAACCGTAAACCCAAAACCCTAAAACCTTACCTGAAACCCTGAAACTGTAAAACCTTGAAGCCCTAAACCTTGAACCGTGAACCCTAAAACACTAAAACCCTAAACCCTAAAACCCCAAAATCCTAAAACTCTAAACCCTAATCCCTAAAACCCTAAAACTGTAAACCACTAAAACTGTAACAACCTAAAACCTAAACACCTTAAACCCTAAACCCATAAAACCCAAAACCACTAAAATCCTAAACCCTAAAACCCTAAAATCCTAAAACCCTAAACCACAAAGACCTAAAACCCTAAACCCTAAAATACTAAACCCTAAACCCTAAGCCCTAAATGCTAAAACCCTAAACCTATACCCTAAAACCCTAAACTCGTAAAACCCTAAACCCGAAAACCATAAAACCCTAAAATCCAAAACCCTAAACCCTAAAGCCCTACCTTAAACCTTAAAACCCTAAAACCCTAAATACCTAAACCCTAAACCCTAAAGCCCTACCCTAAACCTTAAAACCCTAAAACCCTAAATACCTAAACCCTAAACCCTAAAACCTTAAAACTCTAAACCCTAAACTCTAAACCCTAAACACCAAACGATAAACCCTTAAACCCATAAACCCTAAAACCCTGAAACCCTAAACCCCTTAACCCTAGAACCCTAAACCCTATACCCTAAATCCTAAACGCTAAATCCTAAACCCCAATCCCTAACCCTAAACCCTAAACCCTGAATCTTAAACCCTAATCCCAAAACCGTAAAATCCGAAACCCTAAAACCCTAAACCCCTAAAATACTAAAACCCTAAAACCCTAAACCCAAAAACCCTAAAACCCTAAACCCTAAGCCCTAAACCCTAAAACGCTAAACCCGAAAATCGAAAATCCTTAAAACCATAAACCGTAAAACCCTAAACCCTAAAACGCAAAAACTGTAAAACGCTAAAACCCTAAACCCTAAATCCTAGATCCTAAACCACTAAAACCCTAAAACCCTAAACCCTAAACCCTAAACCCTAAATCCTAAACCCTAAATCCTAAACCCTAAACCCTAAACTCCTAAAACCCGAAAGCCTAAACCCTAAGCCCTAAACACTAAACAACTAAAACCCTAACCCTAAACCCTAATCCCTAATCCCCAAACCCTAATCCCTAATCCCTAAACCATATACTCTAAACCCTAAAACTCTAAAACCCTAAACCCCTAAAACCCTAAACCTAAAACCGTAAACCCAAAACCCTAAAACCTTACCCGAAACCCTGAAACCGTAAAACCTTGAAGCCCTAAACCCTGAACCGTGAACCCTAAAACACTAAAACCCTAAACCCTAAAACCCCAAAATCCTAAAACTCTAAACCCTAATCCCTAAAACCCTAAAACTGTAAACCACTAAAACTGTAACAACCCAAAACCTAAACACCCTAAACCCTAAACCCATAAAACCCAAAACCACTAAAACCCTAAACCCTAAAACCCTAAAATCCTAAAACCCTAAACCGCAAAGACCTAAAACCCTAAACCCTAAAACCCTAAACCCTAAACCCTAAGCCCTAAATGCTAAAACCCTAAACCTATACCCTAAAACCCTAAACTCGTAAAACCCTAAACCTGAAAACCATAAAACCCAAAAATCCAAAACCCTAAACCCTAAAGCCCTACCCTAAACCTTAAAACCCTAAAACCCTAAATACCTAAACCCTAAACCCTAAAGCCCTAGCCTAAACCTTAAAACCTTAAAACCCTAAAACCCTAAATACCTAAACCCTAAACCCTAAAACCTTAAAACCCTAAACCCTAAACTCTAAACCCTAAACACCAAACGATAAACCCTTAAACCCAAAAACCCTAAAACCCTGAAACCCTAAACCCCTTAACCCTAGAACCCTAAACCCTATACCCTAAATCCTAAACGCTAAACCCTAAACCCTAATCCCTAACCCTAAACCCTAAACCCTGAATCCTAAACCCTAATCCCAAAATCGTAAAATCCGAAACCCTAAAACCCTAAACTCCGAAAATACTAAAACCCTAAAATCCTAAACCCAAAAACCCTAAAGCCCTAACCCGAAACCCTAGATCCTAAACCCTAAACCCTAAACCCTAAACCCTAAACCCTAAAACCCTAAAACCCTAAAACCTTAAAACGCTAAACCCAAAAACCCTAAAACCTTAAAATCCCTAAACCCAAAAACCCTAAACCCTAAACCCTAAACCCTAAACCCTAAAAGCCTAAACCCTAAAACCCAAAACCCCTAAAACCATAAACCCTAAAACCCTAAACCCTAAACCCTAAACCCTAAAGCCTAAAACCCTAAACACTAAACCCAAAAACCCTACACAAAACCCTAAAACCCTAAACCCTAAAATCCCAAACCCTAAAACCCTAAAGCCCAAAACATATGCCCTAAAACGATAAAACCATAAAACCTTAAAACCCCACAACCCAAAACCCAAAGCCCTAAACCCTAAAACCCTACACTAAATCCTAAAATCCTAAAACCCTAAAACCCTAAACCCTAAACCCTAAACCCTAAAACCCTGAAACTTTAAAATAATAAACCCTAAACCCTAAACCATAAACCCTAAACCCTAAAACCTTAAAACCCTAAGACCTTAAAACCATAAAACCCTAAAACCCTAAAACCCTAAACCCTAAAACTCTAATCTCCTAAAACCCTCAAACCCTAAACTCCTAAAACCGTAAACCGTAAAACCGTAAACCCTAAACCCTAAGAGCCTAAACGCTAAACCCTAAATCCTAAACCTTACACCCTAAAAGTGTAAAACCCAAAAACCCAAAAACCCTGAAACCCTATACCCTAAACCCTAAAACCCTAGAACCCAAACCCTAAAACCCAAAATACTAAACCCTAAACCTTGAAGCCAAAAACCCTAAAATCCTAAACCCTAGACCCTAAACCTTCAAACCTTATAACCCTAAAACCCTAAACCCTAAATCCTAAAACCCTAAAACCTAAAACTCTAAATGTTAAACCCTAAAATCAAAATCCAAAACCCTAAAACCTAAAATCTAAACCCTAAACCTAAAATCCTAAACCCTAAACCCTAAACCCTGATGCCCTAAACCCTATAACCCTAAAACCCTAAACCCCCAAACCCTTTACCCTAAAACCCTAGAACCTAAACCCTAAAACCCTAAAACCCTAAAACCCTAAACCCTAAACCGTAAAACCGTAAAACCCTAAACCGTAAATCCTAGACACTAAATCCAAAAATCTAAATCCTAAGACCCTACACTAAACCCTAATACCCTAAACCCTAAACCCTAAACCCTAAAATCTAAACCCTAAACCCTAAACCCTAGACCCTAAACCTTAAAACCGTAAAACCCTAAAACCCTAACCCTGAACCCCAAATGCTAAAACCCTAAACCCTAATGCCATAAAACCCTAAAAGCCAAAAACCTAAACCCTAAAACCTTAAAACCCTAAACCCTAAACTCTAAAACCCAAAAACCCTAAAATCCTAAACCCTAAACTCTAAACCCTAAAACCTTAAAACCCTAAACCCTAACTCTAAAACCCTAAAATCCTAAACCCTAAACTCTAAACCCTAAAACCTAAAAGATAAACCCTTAAACCCTAAAACCCTAAACCCCTAAACCCAAAAACCGTTAACCCTAAACCCTAAACCCCAAACCCAAAATCCTAAACCCTAATAACTAAACCGCAAAACCCTAAACCCAAAAACTAAAGCCCTAAACCTAAACCCTAAATCCTAAATCCTAAATCCTAAACCCTAAACCCTGAACCCTATAACCCCAAAACCATAAAACCTTAAAACCCTAAACCAAGTAACCCTAAAACCCTAAACCCTAAACCCTAAATCCTAAAACCCAAGACCCCTAAAACCATAAACCATAAAACCATAAAAACCAAAACCCAAATCCCTAAAACCCTACCCTAACCCCTAAAATCCTGAAACCCTAAAACCCTAAAACCCGAAACCCTAAACCCTAAAACTCTGAAACCTTAAAACCATAAACCCTAAACCATAAACTCTAAACCCCAAAACCATAAAACCATAAAACCATAAAACCCTAAACCCACAAACCCTAAAACCCTAATCCCCTAAAACCCTCAAACCCTAAACCCCTAAAACGTAAACCCTAAACCCTAAACTCTAAACCCCTAAAACCGAAAAACCCTAAACCCAAAACCCTAAAACCCAAAGCCAAAAACCCTAAAACCCTAAACCCTAAACCCTAAAACCCCAAAACCCTAAACCCAAAAATCCAAAAACCCTAAACCCTAAACAGTAAGCCCTAAGACCTTACCCTAAACCCTAAACCCTTAAACCATAAACCCCAAACCCTAAACCCTAAACCCCTAAAACCCAAAAATCCTAAGCCCTAAACCCTAAACCCCTAAACCCTGAACCCCAAACCCTAAACCCTAAACCCCTAAAACCCAAAAATCCTAAACCCTAAACCCTAAACCCTGATGCCAAAAACCCTAAAACCCTATAACCCTAAATCCTAAAACCCTAAAATCATAACCCCTACACTCTAAACCCTAAACGATAAACCCTTAAACCCTAAAACCCTCAAACCAAAAAACCCTAAACCTCTAAACCCTAAATCCTAAACCCTAACCCCTAAACCGTAAAACCCTAAACCCTTAAACCGTAAACCCCTAAAATACTAAAACCCCAAAACCCTAAATTCAAAAACGCTAAAGCCCCAAACCCTAAACCCTAAATCCTAAACCATAAACCGTAAACCCTAAAACCGTAAAACCCTAAACCCAAAAACCCTAGACCCTAAAATTTGAAAACACTAAACCCAAAAACCCTAAAGCCCAAAACGTTAAACACTAAACCCTAAAACCCTAAACCCTAAACCCTAAACCCTAAACCCTAGACCCTAAACCCTAAACCCTAAAACCGTAAAACCCTAAAATCCTAAACCCTAAACCCTAAACCCTAAACTCTAAAACCCTAAAACCCTAAACGATAAACCCTAAACCCTAAACGATAAACCCTTCAACCTTAAACCCTAGACCCTAAACCTTGAACTGTAAACCATAAAATCTAAATCCTAAAACCCTATAGACCTAAACCCCAAACCCCTAAATCCTAAACCCCAAACCCTCAACCATTAACCCCGATAACCCTAAAACCCTAAACCCTAAAGCCCAAACCATGATGCCAAAAACCATAAAACCCTATAAGCCTAAAACCCTAAACCCCAAAACCGTAAAACCTAAAACCCTAGAACCTAAACCTAAAAACCCTAAAACATAAACCCTAAAACCCGGCCCTCAACCTTAAACACTAGACCCTAAACCCTAAAATCTAAACCTTAAAACCCGACACTAGACCCGAAACCCTAGACCCTAAACCCTAAAACCGTAAAACCATAAAACCCTAAACCCTAAACCTATACCCTAAAACCCCAAGCTCGTAAAACCGCAAAACCTAAAACCATAAAAACCTAAAAGCAAAAACCCTAAACCTAAAACCCAACCCTAAACCTTAAAACCTTAAAACCCTAAAAACCTAGAACCCTAAAACCCTAAACCTAAACCCTAAAACCCTAAAATCCTAAACCCTAAATTCTAAATCCTAAACGATAAACCCTAAACCCTTAAACCTTAAAACCCTAAAACCCTAAACCCTAAACCCTAAACCCTAAATCCTAAACCCTACTCCCTAAACCATAAAACAAACCCTAAAACCCTAAACCCCTAAAACACTAAAACCCTAAAACCCTACACCCAAAAACAACTAAAGCCCTATACCCTAAACCCTAAATCCTAAACCCTAAACCCTAACACCCTAAACCCAAAAACCCTAAAATCCAAAACCATAAATCCTAAACCCTAAAACCCTAAACCCTAAAACCAAAACCCCTAAAACCATGAAACCTAAAACCCTAAAAACCTAAACCCTAAAACCCTAAACCCCAAACCACTAAAATGCTAAACCAATAAATCCCTAAAAACCTAAACCCTGAACCCTGAACCATAAACCCTAAACCCTAAACCCCTAAAACCCGAAACCCTAACCCCTAAACCCTGTACCCTAAACTCCGAAAACCCAAACCCTAAACCCTAAACCCTAATCCCTAAACCCTAATTGTAACGCCCCGCCCTCTCCAAGAATTTCAGAGTCTAATTTTTTTTTTTAAAGTAATAATAAAACATCGAAAGAAAGCGGGCGGCATCACGAAGCGAGTTAAGTTCAGACTACCCAAGTCTGAACCTTAACTGGCCACCCATGTGTACATGGACTAGACCATGATAATGAACACACATGGAACTAACATCAACTTGCAGAATAGTATAAGTTAACTGCGGAATAATATGTAAAGATAGCCAGTACCAGTCTCAATTAATAATTACATAAATCAACCATACATTGTCAATATCCTAAACAAACCATAGCAAGTAACTACTTTATTACATGTCCAACAAAAGTATTCAAATGACAGTAATATAAAGTAATCCAATCCATCATTCAAGCGCTTAGGCTTGGCTCCCCTCCCGGTCATCGACCTTCTTTTTCCCTTTACTTGTACCTGCAATCTCCTCTGAGGATAGAATTAGGGCGTTAGATCAACGTGCCCAGTAGGTTCCCGAATCAGGGCTACCACATGTTAGCATATAAAACATGCATATACATATCATAATACATGATCATCAAAACAGGTAAAACAATGCTATGAAGTATGCACATGCAATGAGCATCCCCCATCATGTACATTCATAACCATCACTTGACGTGCCTTGCACCGTCAAGGTAAATCACAATACACTTCCATCTCTTCATCATTAACTGATTCATATCACGTATGAGTCCTCCTGGCGGGACTCTCATCGCCTAAGGAGACCAATGTGACTATGATCATCATGTTACTCCTCCTGGCGTGACTTACACCACCGAGGCAGGACGTAACCCATAAATTGCAACACTGTAGAACCTCATTCATAATCCCATGTCTATGCATGAGATGCCAATGCTTGTATGCCATTTGTTAATGCATAATATATCATTTGAAACACATAAAATAAAACAAGAGTATCATAAGAAAACTGGGTAAAACTGTGGTTACAATAGGTAGGAAACCTACTGAAGAATCACTT
The DNA here is from genome assembly GCA_013350335.1 of Chimonanthus salicifolius. Classification (NCBI taxonomy): domain Eukaryota; kingdom Viridiplantae; phylum Streptophyta; class Magnoliopsida; order Laurales; family Calycanthaceae; genus Chimonanthus; species Chimonanthus salicifolius. Next base: position 55,430,115 of record CM023533.1, on the reverse strand, counting down.
CAGCGTCCGTTCTTTCTTAGGCTTTATCCGGTCACCGCTCGCAGAGATCCGTCACCTTATTCACATAAATCATGGATCAACTTTAATCCCTTACTTTATTTGATTCCCATTTTTTGAGTCTAAGTCCACAAATACCAACTCATGGTTGTGACCCTTATTTACAAACATGCCATTGCTACCAATGCCTTGATTAAACTCTACAACCTTAACCGCAACCTTAACATGGTTCAGTCATGTTTTGGACGACCAAAACAGTAAACATAATTCCATCTTTAATCACATACACATCCATAAAATGACCCATGAAAATAGTCCATGGGGTTCGGCCATACTCATGGCCGAACCCTTATGGTTCTTTGCTCAATAATGTCCTTTATTTAAATACTAATTGGCTCTACCCCTTAGCCATGTTAAACCCATAGTTTAGCCATCCTATGGCCAACCCAAAATCAGTAACCATAACACATAAAAATCTCCACCATTTGGTATGGTTTTATCTCTCCAAAACCATACCAACTTATCAACCAATTTTATGGGGTTCGGCCATCCAATGTGGCCGAACCCTATACCCATGTTTTGGACCCTTTTTCACTTACATTTCATGTCCATTAAATCATGTAATAATCAGCATAATATTATCGGATTTTACCTTTCAAAAACCATACAAAAATAGTCCATAAAAAGTCTATGGTTTACATGTTTTCCAACATGAAAACCAACATTCTTTTACATGGGGTTCGGCCCTCCATGGTGGCCGAACCCAATGGTTATGTTTACTGTTTTTAAACCTCAGATAATCATGTAATAACAGTATATTAAAATCAGGTTTTACCTTTCAAACAAACATCCAAAAATTAGCCCAATTTCATAGGGTTCGGCCATGCTCATTGGCCGAACACCATGACCTTTGGTTTTCAACATTTAACCTTTTATCTTGGGTCTAAAACCAACACCCAAATCCATGTTTTAACCTTCTTAAAACATGCATTTTAAATCCAACAATAACATCTAATATCAGTCCCAAATCATATGGTTTTAATTTCCAAAAACTATAAAAAACAACCACTTGTTTCCATGGGGTTCGGCCATGCTAAGTGGCCGAACCCAATGGTCCATTTCCATATTTTAATCCACTGATTTTAGACCATATAAACTTCAATCCCTATGTCATTCAGATCCATGTTTTTAACCATTCTAAAACATGTATTTAAATCTTAAATCAAAACCCAAAAACAGTCCACAAAATCCATGGTTTTCATGTTTCAAAACATGAAAACCAAGCAATCTCTTACATGGGGTTCGGCCCTCCATGGTGGCCGAACCCAATGGTTATTTTTACCATTTTAAATCCTCCATAATCAAGGTTAAACACTGATGTATTCGGCCATGACCATGGCCCAATACATACCCCACTTTATTAATCCAAAAAAAATCCATGAAACACTTACCAAATTCCAAGCTCTTGTCTTGCCTTTTGATCCTTGCTTCCTTTCCTTCTTTCTTCCTCTGTCTCAGCTGGTTAGAAGCATAAATCACTGGTGAAATCACCAAGATGAAATTCGGCCAAGAGAGTGTTCTTGAGAGAGGGAGAGAAAGATGGGAATTCTAAGACTTTTGGCATGTAAATTCTGCCAAGCATGGGTGTTGGCTGCTTTTGTTAAACAGCCCCATATCACCCATTTACTCCTCATCAAACCTTGTACAAACCAATGGGTCTTGGGTGCTATCCAAGGCACCCCTTGGCGCCTACCCATGCAGCCATACAGCTTCCCAAGTAACTCATCTCAAACCCATGCATTTCATTTACCATTCATCATGGAACTCACCCCAAACAAGTCCCCAACGTGTGGGACTTGTTTTGGTGGTTTAAGCTGAGCCAAACTCTTCCAATTCCCACTTAGGTCACTAAGTTTACAGCCCCTTCAATTTCCCTTTTGACTCTCTTGAACTCAAGGCTATTTAGATTCCCATCCCAACTCACCCAACTCACATACTTAATGCATTTCATTTAATGCACATGTTGACTCACTACTTGATTTAATTCCAACTCACTTCAGTCCCACTCAACTGATTTGACTCGTGTTTTAGCTCCCTTGAGGGTCCACACGGTCAACAATAGTCAACTCGACCCGTTGGGTCCACTTTTAGCTCCTTGACCAGTTTTTGACTCCATGACCCAATTATGATATTTTGGTCATTTGTAATTGATTTTTACATATGGATCAGGCCTACCCATTTTTCCTCCACTTGATTTCCAATCAAATAGGCTTAACCCCATTTAATTTAAGTTCACAAAATGGTCAAATCATCCATTCTGACCCGATGGGTCCCATTTGGGCCCTTTGACCCCTTTAGCCATTTTTGACCCAAATGATGAAAATTACCCATCCAATCAAACTTAACATTCATAATGTGCTCATATGATTTTAATTTGAGCAATGGACCCCACTATTTCCTTAATTAACATCACAAAATAATTAATTTAACAACTCAGGGGCATTTTCGTAATTTTCCACTTCATTGAGAAACTGGGGTGTTACACTAATCCCTATCCCTAATCCCTAATCCCTAATCCCTAAACCCTAATCCCTAAACCCTAAAACCCTAAACCCATAAAACCCTAAACCCTAAACCCTAAAACCCTACCCTAAACCAAAACTAAAACACTAAAACCCTAAACCCAAAACCCTAAACCCTAAAACACTAAAACCCTAAAACCCTAAACCCTAAACCCTAAAACCCTAAACCCATAAAACAATAAAACCCTAAAACCCTAAAACCGTAAACCCTATATCCTAAACTCCAACCCAAAACCCCTAAAATCATAAACCCTAAAACCCTAAAACACTAAACCCTAAACAGTAAAATCCAAAAATTCTAAAACCCTAAACCCTAAATCCTAAACCATAAAACACTAAAACCCTAAAAACCTAAAACCTTAAACCCTAAAACCTAAACCCTAAACCCTAAACCTCTAAAACCCGAAACCATAAACCCTAAACCCCTAAAACCCGAACCCTAGTCCCTAATCCCTAAACCCTAAACTCTAAACCCTAAAACCCTAAAACCCTAAAACTCTAAAACCCTAAACCCCTAAAACCATAAACCTAAAACCCTAAACCCTAAACCCTAAACCCTAAAGCCCTACCCTAAACCCTAAAAAAGTAAAACCATAAAACCCTAAACCCTAAACCCTAAAACCCTAAAACCCATAAGCCCAAAAGCCCAACCCTAAAACCCTAAAATCCTAAAACCATAAAACCCTAAACCCAAAAACCCTAAAGCCGTAAAACCTAAACCCTAAACCCTGAAACCCAAAACCCCTAAACCCTAAAATCCTAAAACCCTAAAACCCTAAACCCTGAACAGTAAAAACCAAAAACCCTAAAACCCTAAACCTTTACCCTAATCCCTAATCCCTAAACCCTAGTCCCTAATCCCTAATCCCTAAACCCTAAACCCTAAACCCTAAACCCTTAAACACTAAAACCCTAAAACCCTAAACGCTAAACCCTAAGCTTTAAATTCTAAACCCTAAACCCCTAAAACCATAAACCTAAACATCTAAAATCGTAAACCCCTAAAACCCTAAACCTAAAACCCTAAACCCTAAACCCTACCCTAAACCCTAAAAAAGTAAAACTATAAAACCCTAAACCCTAGACCCTAAAACCCTAAACCCTAAACCCTAAAACCCTAAACTCCTAAAACACTAAAACCCTAAAACCCTAAACCCAAAAGCCCTAAAGCCCAACCCTAAGACCCTAAAACACTAAACACAAAAACCCTAAAAATCTATGTGGGGTGAAGGATATGTAACCGGGGGGGCCACACTCCGTCGGGGTGTCCGAAAGACCTATGTGGGGGTACCTTGATGATGAGAATCCCATCAAGAGGTTATATGTACTTGTGATGAGTGGGACTCATTGCATTTGACATCATGACATGGCATTGTTTTATATGGTTTTGACATTATGTTATTATATATGATTGGTACTAACCATGTGTAGACCCTAAATGGAATTCACATTGGACGCGTTGTTCTAACGCCCTACTTCTACCCTAGTGGATGATACAGGAAATGAAAGGGACGATGAACGTGATCGGAGACAAGTATAGGAGCTTGGATATGTGATTGGGTTATATTTATGTTTAAGTTACTCATGGACATGTAATTTGAGTAGCTAGATTTCGGGCATGTCATAACTTAGATAATTTTTGCTATGGTTTGAATGGTTTGTTGGATATTTAAGTTAAGTTTAATTATGATTAAAGACTGGAAGTACTTTGCTATCTAAAAAGGAATAGATCTAGGTTCTATTATAATCCGCAGTTTGTGATTTAATCCGTATGGTTATATTATTATGTGTGAACCATTTTCATGGACTTATTCCATGCACACATAGGGTTGACCAGTTAAGGGTCGGACTTTAGAAGTTCGGACTTACGTCGCATTGCGACGACCCGCTTTTTATTTCATTCTTTATAAAAAAAAAAATAGTCTCTGATTTTCGGAAAGCGAGTGAAAAAGGGCGGGGCATTACATAAACCCTAAACCGTAAACCCTAAACCGCCAAACCCTAAACCATAAATCCCTAAAACAGTAAGTCCTAAAACCCAAAAACCCAAACCACAAAAACACTAAAACCCTAAACCTATACCCTAAAACCTAAACCCTAAAACCCTAAACTTAAATCCAAAGACCGTAAACCCCTAAAACCCTAAACTCTAAAACCATAAAACCCTAAAACCCAAAACCCAAAATCCTAAACCCTAAAACCCTAAACCCCTAAAACCTTAAACCCTAAAACTATAAAACCCTAAAAACCCAAAACTCTAAACCCTAAAACCCTACCCTAAACTCTAAAACCCTAAACCCTAAAATAAGATCGCCAGTGTGCTAGACAGAGGCCGGTGAGCCTGCTTTAATTGGGCTAGAGTTGGTTGCGGAGACTACGGTACAGATTAAATTGATACGGCAACGTTTACTCACTGCGCAGAGCCGTCAGAACAGTTACGCCGACAAGAGGAGAAGGTTCCTCGAGTTTGAGGTGGGAGACTTCGTGTTTTTGAAAGTCTCACCACGGAAGGGGCACATGAGGTTCGGAAAGAAGGGGAAACTGTCGCCTAGATTTGTGGGGCCATTTTCGATCCTAAAGAGGGTGGGAGGGGTAGCTTATCAGTTGGCGCTCCCTCCACGACTATCATCTCTACATGATGTATTTCATGTGTCCATGTTAAGAAAGTACAATCCCGATCCTTCCCATGTGCTGAATGTGCAAGACGTCGATGTACGAAGCGACGTGACGTATGTGGAGAAGCTGATCAGTGTGATCAGGAGAAAAACAAAGAGTGCTGCGGAACCGCGCTATGCAGTTGGTCAAGGTGGTATGGGAACGACATGGCAATGAGGAAGCCACCTGGGAACTTGAATCAGAGATGAGAGCCGCTCATCCGGAACTCTTTGTATGAGATGTTTGAGACCTCTACTTCGCTCGAATTTTCGAGACAAAAATTTTAAAAGAGGATTGTATTGTAAGGGCCCCGAATTTGTAAAGTAATATATATGTGTTATTATTTATTTTTTTATGGTGGAAATTGGAAATTGGATGGAATAGATGGTAAATGGGTCAAAATGTGGACAAAGGCCCAACCAGGGCCCAATGGATTATGGATTGGATTTAAGTTTACTTAAAGGGTCAATGGTGGTCAATTGGGCCAAGGATGGTCAAATTGGGCCCAATACCCATTTGGGACCCAATAGATTAAGTTGATGTAAGCCCTAAGGTAAATGGGTAAGGGTGAATTTAATTGGGCCATGGGCCCAATGGTGATCCAATAAGAGAAATGGATTGATTTGGAAATTAAATCATCTAAATTAATATTAATTGGACCAAGGATTGGTGGGGCCGGCCACCATGGTTGACTTAGTCAACCATGGGTGGAGTAATGGAGAAAGAATTAAGGAAATTAAAAGAGATAAGTGGGAGTTAATTAGCTTAATTAATAACCTAATTAATAAGTTAATGAAGCTAGTCTAATCATGGTCAAATGGTCAAATGGTCAAAACCACTCTAAGAAACACAAACTACTTAAAGAAACACAAGTTTAAACTATGGGCTAAGGATAGAGGTTTTAGCCCAACTACCACCACTAATACACATTAATCTATGTGTGGTAGGTAGAGGAATTAATTACCCAACCAAAAAATGAGATAGGTTTTTCTCTCCTCTCTTCATTTCAATCTCATTTTTCTCTCTCTTTCTTACTCTCTCAAGAACGTCCCTCACCCAAGGAAAAGAAAAGAAAAAAAAAAACTTGGAAGAAGAAGAGAAGAAAAAAGAAGGAATTGCAAGCATAAGTCCATCACTCAAGACCTTGGGTAATTCTTCCTCTCATCTCCTGTCTTCCCTCTCTTAAAATCTAACCCTACCTTAGCCAAACCCGAACCTTGGAGACTCCATCTTAATCACGCATCTTAACCCAAAGATCAAGGAGAAGAAGAGAAGAGAAGGCCAAGGAGATCAAGAGGAGAAAGAAAGTCGGAGGAGCCGACCGGATTGTGAGTATTTCTAAAACAAGAGATTTGGATTTTTTTTTAGGGTTTAAGATTTGGAATCCATTTCTTGGATTTGGTGATGGCCAAAACATCATAGGCCTTGGATCTCAAATCCATCCAATGGAAGGATGAAAATGGACAAAACCCTAAATGGGTAAATTAGGTTAAGAAAAATAAAAGGATTAAGAACATTGTATAATTAAAATGGATTAAGCATGGGAGTATGGGTTTTGAAGTGGATTGATGGACCATAGGGTTCGGCCATGTACTATGGCCAAACCCCATGGTAATTGATGTATGATTTTTAGGGTTTTATAAGAATGGAAGCCATGGAGAATGAATTAGGGTTTTAAGATTTTAATGATTAAATGTAGCTAATTTTTGAAAAAAGTTTTTATGATGGAATCCATGGATGAATGTAAATATTTTTATGGCCTCAAAAGGCATGAATGGATAATGAACCCTATGATGATGTGATGATGGTCTTAAATGAGTTTTAAAGAATGAGAACTATGGAGTAATATCTTAATGATTTAGAGGCTTAAAAAGGGGTCAAATGATTGTAAATTTTAAAGGGGTTTTAAATGAGAAAATCATGGGAGATGAGAATGACTTTAATGGCCTCAAAAGTGGTGGATGAAGGTGAATGTTTTTATGCCTTGAATATCACCTATGAATGATGAATCAAGTATTTTGGAACCATGAAGAATGAATGGAATAAGGGCTAAGTTAATGGACTCAATTATGGTGAAGAATGATAGTTTTAAAAGCATGATGTTAAATCCCTCATGGGAGGATTCATTTTGGGCCTAAGTAATGTAAATAGGTCCAATGAAAGATAAGGAAAAGACATCATGGGTTCGACCATGGTGTATGGCCGAACCCATGATTCATATGAGAACCATTTTATGGGCCAAGATTAGGGTTTATGTAAATGATTAAATGAATGGGGATGAAGTCAATTAAGTGGCTGATTTTAATAATTCTATGATATGGTTGATGGGTCACTAATGGATCTAGGTTATAGATCAATTATGGACTTAATTATGCATGGATTAAATGAATGATTAAACATAGGAGAGGTAGTGGCAAAACCGTAATTAATGACCCATTTGTAGGTCATGCTATGGGCTAAGTTTAGGATCTATGTCCATGCATTAATGAGGCTAAGTTGAGGGCTAATTCTTGATAATCTTATAACTTAGTTAATGGTCATTAAGGGATCCAAGATTATGGATCAAATGGTGGGCTAAGTATGGGGTTTGGTATGTGTTTCAATAAATAAGGGTTAGATTAATTAAATGGCAAATTTTAATGATCATATGACATGGTTAATGGTACATAATGGATCTAAGTTTGTGATCAGTTAGGGACTTAATCGTGGATAAAATATGTACTGATTTGGTACTGTATAATAAGGTATCGGGACATCGCAAACGGTGCGCGATCGGCGACCGGAATTATCGGACGAAAACAAAAAAGGATGCGAGTCGGTATTCGGTAGGATTCCTACCTTTTTGTAAGCCGTGGACTAGTTGTTATGTGATGGTTCTTGACTTATTTTTGGTAATTATATGATATGTTTTTATGGTGGGTTTTAATGGTTATGATTTATTTATATGATATGTTTTTATGGTGGGTTTTAATGGTTATGATTTATTTATATGATATGTTTTATGGTGGGTTTTAATGGTTATGATTTATATACATAGTATGATGCAAGGCTATGAATTCTATACTAATGCTATGAGTTATATATATATAACATAGCATAATGCACTACATCTCATGCATGGCATGGGCGGAAAAAAAAAAACAAACTGGAGTCCATGCTCCGTCGGGGCGACCGAGAAGCATTCATGGGGATAGCCTGATAGGATATAACCGGAGTCCATGCTCCGTCGGGGCGACCGAGAAGCAAGCATGGGGATATCTTGACGAGATTTTTCCGTCAAGGGTGATATGACATTATGATGGGTGGGACACATGACATAATGCACCCATGGCATGACATTCATCTTATAGTTTTCCTTATATGATTTCATATGTGTCTGTTCTTACTAATCCATGTGCTAGCCCTATTCGGAGTCCTACTGGGCGCGTTGTTCTAACGCCCTACTTCTCCCCTAGCTGATGACGCAGGAGATGGCGGAATGGAGAGGCGAGATGGGAGCCAAATTTAGGAGCTTGGGGAAGCGACTGCTTCATTTATTTATGTTTATTTTGCATAATGTAATTTGAAGTAGTATAGCTTGTCGGAAATGTAATAACTTAGATTACTTGCTATGTTTTGAGATTTTATATTGGACATTATGCTTTTGAGGTATTTAGTAATTAAATGAATGTTTCTTCCCTACTATCTGAAAACTGGTAGGATAATCTTTATTACAATATTCCGCATTAAGATATACTCCACGAGCTCACGTCTACGTGTGAACCGTTCTCGTGGACTTCGTTCCACGAGCACGTAGGGTTGGCCAGTTAAGGGCTGAGCTTCAGAAGCTCGGACTTAACTCGCGTCGTGATGTCTGCGCCCTTTGTCACCTTATTAAAAAAAAAAATAGACTCTGATTTTCGGTGGAAAGGGGCGGGCGTTACAATTGGTATCAGAGCGAAATCGGAAGAATGAATCTCTCGAAGTAAGGTTAAGACGGTTGCATGCCTCACTGGCAGCTAAGAATCCCAGCTGACTGACTCTTCGGAGTCTGCTGCACGGGGGCCGGGTTAATTTACTTCGATTGACTCAGACGGAAGCATTCAATCTGAGAACAA
>CM023533.1:55384741-55420684 GCA_013350335.1 Chimonanthus salicifolius | reverse complement strand
AGGGTTTTAGTTTTTTAGGGTTTAGGGTTTAGATTTTAGGCTTTGACGGTTTAGGGTAGGGTTTTAGGTTTTAGGGTTTAGTTTTAGGGTTTTAGGGTTTAGGGTTTTAGGGTTTAGTTTTAGGATTTTAGGGTTTAGGGTTTTCGGGTTTTACAGTTTTATGGTTTAGGGTTTAGGGATATAGTGTTTTAGAGTTTTAGGGTTTAGAGCTTAGGGTTCAAGGTTCAGGGTTCAGGGTTTAGTGTTTAGGGTTTTCGGGTGTTAGGGCTTTAGGGTTTTAGGTAGGGTTTTAGGGTTTAGTGTTTTCGGTTTTTGGGTTTTATGCTTTTTAGGGTTTGGGGTTTTAATGGTTTAGGCTTTTAGGTTATAGGTTTAGGGTTTTAGGGTTTTACCGTTTAGGATTCTAGTGTTTTAAGATTTTAGGGTTTAGATTTTAGGGTTTAGGGTTTAGGGTAGGGTTTAGGGTTTTAGGGTTTAGGGTTTAGGATTTTAGGATTTTGGGATTAGAAGTTTACGGTTTTTGGGTTTTTGGCTTTCGGGTTGAGGGTTTAGGGTTTATGGTTTTAGGATTTTAGGGTTTTAGATGTTTAGAGTTTAGGGTTTTAGGGTTTTAGGATTTTACCGTTTGGGGTTTTAGGGTTTTAAGATTTTAGGGTTTAGGGCTTAGGTTTAGATTTTAGGTTTAGGGTTTTAGGGTTTTAGGGTTTAGGGTTTATGGTAAGGTTTTAGGTTTTAGGGTTTTAGGGGTTTAGGGTTTAGAGTTTTAGGGTTTTATGGTGTAGAGTTTAGGGTTTAGGGATTAGGGTTTATTGTTTAGGGTTTTAGGGTTTTAGAGGTTTAGGGTTTAGGGTTTCGAGTTTTAGGAATTTAGGGTTTAGGATTTAGGGTTTAGGGTTTTAGATTTTTAGAGTTTTAGTGGTTTAGGACTTAGGGTTTACAGTTTTAGGATTTTAGGGTTATAGTATTTAGGGTTTAGGGTTTTAAGGGTTTACGGTTTTAGGGTTTTAGAGTTTATGCTTTTCAGGGTTTAGGGTTTTAGTGTTTAGGGTTTAGGGTTTTAGGATTTATGCTTTTTGGGGTTTAGGGTTTTAGGGTTTGGGGTTTAGGGTTATTGGGTTTAGGGTTTTAGGTTTTAGGGTTTTAGGATTTAGGGTTTACGGTTTAGGATTTAGGGTTTAGGGCTTTAGGGTTTTTGGGTTTAGGGTTTTCGGATTTTAGTGTTTTGGGTTTTTGGGTTTAGGGTTTTGGGGTTTTTGGGTTTTTGGGTTTTAGGATTTTAGGGTTTAAGAGTTTAGGGTTTAGGATTTTAGGGTTTTGGGGTTTTAGGGTTTAGGGTTTAGGGTTTAGGGTTTAGGTTTAGGATTTTAGGGTTTTAAGATTTAGGGTTTTAGGGTTTTAGGTTTTATGGATTTAGGGTTTTTGGGTTTTAGGATTTTAGGGGATTAGGGTTTTAGGGTTGAGGGTTTAGGGCTTAGGGTTTTGGGGTTTTGGAGTTTAGGGTTTTAGGGTTTTATGGTTTTAGGGTTTAGAGTTTAGGTTTATGGTTTTTTGGTTTCAGGCTTTTAGGATTTAGGGTTTAGGGTTTTAGGGTTTTAGGGTCTTTTGGTTTAAGGTAGGGTTTTAGGGATTAGTGTTTTGGGTTTTAGGGTTTTAGGGTTTTGAGTGGTTTAGGCTTTTAGGTTATAGGTTTTGTAATACCCTGACCCAAATTAGGCTTTATGTAGCTTAATAAACCTTGCTTAGACATGTTAATCTCAAAGATTACGGTTAGGGCTTTGTAAAAAGCCCAGGTGTGGCCCAATCTGAGCTCGAAAGCTCAGTGATCCAGCTCGTTCAGCTGGAGGGGCAAAATGATAATTTATCACTTATTGTTATTATTTTGTAAATTGTGTTATTATGTGATTATTATTAGATGATATTACCCTCCTTAGTCAAGGATTTCTATTTCTGATTTTAAAATAATTTTATTTTCAGAAAATAGTATTTAAAACCATCCGTCAAAACCCCGAAAGGGAGAAATAAATATTTTTAAATGGTTTTGGAAATGAGATAATTTTTTAAACAAATATATTATGTTAGACCATTTTAGTATGGTCTAGTTTATTCTTAAAAACCCCAAAAATGAGGATTTTATATTGTTTTATTTAACACAAGTTAAAACACGTAAATAGTGTTAAATTATGGTTTTATTTAAACCGAGTTTTTATCAAAATGGGGACTTATTTGCAAAACCAGAAATTTGAAGGGATTGTTTTGCAACCAAGACTACCGAACAATGGTTACACTGTTCGGGACATCCGCAGCAGCTGCATGCAGTGGCTCAAATGGCCACCCCCTTCGATCAAATTTTCTATAAAGGTGGCCTCAGCTCAGCTGGTTTGAACTCCCAAATCTTCATCTCTCTCAGTCTTCCTCAGCTGTGAAATCCAGCAACCTCTTTCACCCTTAGTCTCTATTTTTCCAGTTTTATCACCCGTAAGCTTAGAAGGGAAGATTTTCAAAAGTCAGATTTTCAACCCAAAAACTCGAGTGAAGGTAACCACTGTGTTCCCTTTCAAATTTTAAGTGGTTTAGAATCAAGAAAAACCAATTTTGGCCGAGTTTTGAGTGTGTAAAACCATCTTAAAGTCTAAGGAAAAACTTGAATTTCTTTGTATCAGTGTGCTTTTCGTTTTAAAAACGGATGGCCTACTGAGCTTTAAAGCTCCAAACCACTCCCTATGGAAAGAGGACTCACTGAGGAGCCCATCTGACCTGTTGGATGTGAAAACTAAATCCAGGAAACCCACTGTTTCTAGATTCGTATTTCATAGAGTGTCTGCCAGTTACTGTTTGCTGCTGCTGACAGTGGAGGAAGATGACTCTCGGATGGTCCGAGAGTCGATCTTCGGACGGTCCGAGGGTCACACCTTCGGACGGTCCGAGAGGAACCTTTCAGACGTTCCGAGCTTCACCCGAAGCCCCGAAGCGTCCGAGCAAGCTTTACTCGCCCGGATGTTCCGAGTCGAGTTCGGAAGGACCGAACCCCACTCGGACTATCCGAGCTTCACTCAGATGTTCCGAGACTAGTTTTTCTGATTTTTGGTTCGGAAGGACCTTCGGATGATCCGAGACCCGATCTTCGGACGATTCGAAGACAGACCCAAGGTCCAAAGTCTGTGACTAGTTTGGGCAGTGGTTCGGATGATCCGAAGCCACAGTACCTTGTTCCGAAGCTTGTTCCGAGGGACCCAATTTTTAAGTGAAAAATCTTGTTTGATTATTGATGCATGTGATGTCTGTACCCCATTGATAAATTAAAAATGTACTAACCCTCTTCTCTTAATACTATAGTGTATATACTATTGTATTCACTTCTAGGCCGACACTATATTTGTCGGGCACTGAGTGACCTCGAGGCCTTACTCAACATGTCAAGTCTGGTCCTATCTAGAAGACAACCTAAAAGTGACCTGAGTATCTAGACTTAACTCAATAAGTCAATTTGGTCATGCCCAGAAGACAATATGAGTTTTGGACTAAGCACATTATTATTATATATTGTGAATTATTTTAACTTAAAATGGTTAGAAACCAAGTAGGGGACTCAATTCCATTTACCTTAGAGATTTTTGGGAAAACAAGTAGGGTTTTGAAATACTACTTGTGTGTATGCAATTGATGCTATGTATGTTGACTTATGATTGATTGTGCACTTGTTTGCTTGTTGAACAGAGACCGCGATACCACACATTTACGGTGAGGGAACTTAACTTTGCAGTAGGTGTAATCAGGTTTTATTTGAGATGGATCTTAAGCAATGAGTGGTTTCAGATTTGATGAACTCACCTATGTGCCTAGACATAATGCACTATTGTAAGAAGTGCTTATGATGCTTATGAATGTTATGATGTTGATCATATGAGATATGTAATACTGCTTCCACGTGCCCTTGACTATTGAACCAATATCAGCCATGTGTGTGAGATGATTTACGTCTACTGGACCATGGGTATCAACAGTTGCTGACTTGATGAGTGTCAGTATCGGCCATGTGAGGGCCGAATATGTACTTGTAAGGATATATTTTGACCGTGTCGGGACTTAATACAATGGTCTCAGCATAGTATGTAGGCGTTACATTGGATGACAACAGTAATGGAAAGGATTATGAGAATGAAAATGATGATGAGAGTATACTTGATATTATGAATTTATTATCAAGCATGAGATATTATATTGTAATTGTTGATTATTTACTAACCTGATGTTTACTTAAACTGTACTGTTATATTTCCTTCACTGGCCTAGTTAGCTCACCCCACTCACCTTTCAGGAGATGAACCCGAGGAGGCGAATCCTCTTTTTGAAGCTTAGGGTGGATAAGCTGCGACGTTGCCTTGGGATTCCCACTGAGGGAAATTCCCTTATCTTTGTTTTTTGGTTCTTGGAACCATTTATTTTTGTAAAGTACAGGGTGTGGTATTTGATTTGTGTTAATGTGATGTATTAAACTACCATGTATCCGTAGTTACTCTGATGTTTCAATGACAATTCGAATTATCGGTTGATGATTGTGTTTATACTTGTATTTATGTTGGGTAGACTTATGGTATATGTCTGAGTCCACATGTTGAGATCATGTATGACCTTTGGGCCCAACCGTTGATCCGGCCCAGTTAGAATGTTTGAGTTAGTTTAGTTTCAAAAAAAAAAAAAAATCAGTCTTGTTCCAGGCCCACCTTTCGGGTCGGGGTATGACAGCTTGGTATCAGAGCTTCGACTCAAACTTTAGGACTGTGATGGGTTACAACCTAGTTAGACTTGTTTTCTACTTAGAACTGCAATTGTTTTGACATTTTTCTGTTTTTGTGGTACAGATATGTCAAGCAATGTAGAGTACACCGAGTTGTTGGACAGAGGGACCCCTAGTTGTCCAATAGATCTGGTTTCTTCAGACGATTCCAGCATTCCAAACTTCGCCAATGGAGTTGCAACCAGTGAGGAAATGGAAGTAGCATCGCCCGAGTACAATGTTGGGATTGTTCTGGAAGAGGATGTGGGATATGTCCCAAACCTAGAAGAGTCTGTAGGGGAGATAGACTCGCCCGAGTATACTCCGGTTACTCTGACTTTGGATGAGTGGTCGGACTATATGTGCGAATTATGCAATCAGGAGGGGCACAACTGTACTTATTACCCCTATCCTATTGATGTCATCTGCCCTGTTTGCGGACTTCGCGGGCATGGGAGCGCAAGGACTAACTGTCCTTATGTTGGGGGACCAGGGATCATACCTTGTTTGACCTGTGGAGTGTTCGGGCACAAGTCGACGACTTACCCTGACAACTTCTATTACTTTGGTGATGATGCAGGGTCTTCTTCGGAAGATTAGATTAGAGAGTTTTGGAGAATCAAGGAGATTATTTTTGTGAGGGTTGAGTATTGTTTTGTTATTTTGAAGGGTTTTCTAACCCTACTAACCCTTGTAATTGTAATGCAATATGAATGATTTCTAATGAATGTTGCAACTTGTGTGATTTGCCTTAACAAGTTTCTTAAAATGGTTAATTGATATTTACAAGTGTAAATAACAGATGTCAGGACCTAACGCTAACGGAAACAACTGCCGTGGGAGAAGGACTGGTCTTCCACTCCATGATTTACCCAATGAGGCGATTCGCGCAGTGATGGAAGCATTTCAGCAGATAGTTGAAAATATGCGACGCCCTCCTATCCGAACGCAAGAGGAGAGAGCCACCTCGGCTCTAAAAGAGTTCAAGCGACTGAACCCGACAAATTTCTCAGGGACAGAGGACCCTAGTGCAGCAAGGAATTGGCTAACCTAAATTAGTCGGATCCTTAACACCTTAGCCATTGCCGACGACTTGAAGGTGACATTGGCGGCATACCAGTTGGAAGGAAATACTTACGAGTGGTGGGAAGCGAAGAACTTGGTTCGTAACCACGAGCCAATGACGTGGGAAGAGTTCTCAACTGCCTTTCTGGCCCGTTACTTTCCAAAGATCGTGCAGGAAGTGAGGAAGAGGGAATTCCTCAACATCCAGCAGGGTTCCGACTCAGTGGCACAGTATGCCATGCGGTTTATCGTTTTGATGCAGTTCGTGCCTTGGAAACGGCGAACGAAGAGGAGAAGGTTCAACATTTTGAGAATGGACTCCGACCGTTCATTCAGTGGCAAGTGGTCGGCCTAACTTTCGACACCTTGGAGGAGATTATCGATCAAGCTTCGAAGGTGGAAACGGTGGACTCCATCAATAGGAGCACCGACAACTTTCAGAAACCTTCTTCCAATAAGAAGGCCAAGCTCAAAGAGAAGAGGCCCTTCTTCAAGAAGAGCCAGCCTAACACAGGACAGTCGAGACGGTCTGACTCCCATCAATTTGTGTGCTATACTTGCAACCAGCTTGGGCATACTTCCAAGTTCTGCCCATCGGGAGGAGAGAAGGCGTGCTACCATTGTAAGCAGACTGGGCACCTGTTTAGGGATTGCCCCTATCTCGGTAGAGCTGCACCCTCGCAAGGTGCAGGAGCTTCTTTTTCAGTGGCGCAACCATCTGTTGGTTGAGGTTCTCAGCAGACCTCCAGAAGCTCGGTGGCACCAAGGAATGGACTACCTCGGAACAATCAAGGGAGAGGACAGGGACGTCCTCAGACCACTCAGGGGAGAGTCTACACGATTGGGACTCAGAAGGAAGAGCTGATGGAGAATACGGTGATGGAAGGTACCCTTAATCTTTTCAATCTTTTGGCTCGAGTGCTTTTTGATACCGGTGCTTCGTATTCCTTTATTTCTAGAGCTTGTTGTGATAGATTGGGTTTGAAACCGGTAGAAGTAGCTAAACCGCTAATGGTAGTATCACCTTTAGGTAAGAGAGCTTTGGTAAACCAAAGGTGTAGATCATGTGTTTTGAGGATTAGCGGTGTAGAGTTGTCATATGATTTTCTTGTGTTGGAAATGACGGACTTTGACATCATCCTTGGCATGGATTGGTTGTTAGTTTTTGAGGTTCTGATCGACTGTTCTCAGAGGAAAATTTGTGGGGTCTCCTCAACCAATGAGAGGTTTATGGAGAAGTTGGTACCCTATGAGAAGATGAGAGTCACTTTCTCTGGCCTTAGGGCGTATCCTGGTAGTGTGGTGGCGAGCATGGGTTGGAAAGATGTAGATGGTGTAAGGTCTGTTGCTCCTCAGGTGGTGTGTGAGTTTATGGATGTGTTTCCTGACCAGTTAGCTAGGCTACCTCCATGCTGAGAGATAGAGTTTGTCATGGCACCTTATCGGATGGCGCCGGCTGAACAAAGAGAGCTAGCTACGCATGTATATGAGCTTCTTAGTCTTGGTTTTTACGTCAGAGCAACTCGCTGTGGAGCGTACCTGCTCTCTTTGTGAAAAAGAATGATGGATTGATGAGGATGTATATAAATTACCGGCCTCTCAACCAGGTAACTATTAAGAATAAGTATCCGTTGCCTAGAATAGACGACCTTTTTGATCTTTTGAGAGGATCAGGGATGTTTTTCGAAAATAGATCTGAGATCGGGTTACCATCAGTTACGGATTCGAGAGGAAGACATTCCTAAGACTGCTTTTCAGACGCAGTATGGTTTGTACGAGTTTGTGGTGATGTCTTTCTGTTTGACTAACGCGCCAGCCATGTTATGGATTTGATGAATCGCATGTTCCGACCGTACCTGCGAGAGTTTGTGATAGTCTTCATAGACGATATCTTGATCTTTTCGTCATCCGAGGAGGAGCACGAGCATCATCTACGCATTGTTCTTCAGACTCTTCGAGATCATCATCTATTCGCTAAGCTGAGCAAGTGTGAGTTTTGGTTGACTCAAGTGTAGTTTCTTGGAGATGTGGTGTCTCCAGAAGGAATCTCGGTAGATCTAGCATAGGTAGAAACAGTGAAGACTTGGGCAAGTCCCAAGAACGTGTTCGAGATCAGAAGCTTTCTGGGATTAGCAGGATATTACCGAAAGTTTATCCCACACTTCTCTCAGATCGCGGTACCGATGACTCGGCTAACGAGGAAGAATGTTAAGTTCGAGTGGAGCGAAGCTTGTGAGAAAGCATTCCAGGATCTGAAGGAGAAGTTGACTACGTCTCCAGTTTTGATAATACCCGAGCAATGACGAGGTTATGATGTGTATTGCGATGCGTCCAAGTTTGGTTTGGATTGTGTGCTGATGCAAGAGGGGAAGGTAGTAGCTTATGGTTCCATGCAATTGAAGGGACATGAGCAGAACTACCCGACTCATGATTTGGAGTTAGCAGCCGTTGTATTCTCGTTAAAATTGTGGAGACATTACTTGTATGGTGAGAAGTTCAATGTGTTTTCTGATCACCATAGTCTCAAATATATCTTCACTCAGAAAGACCTGAATATGAGGCAGCGAAGATGGATGGAGTACCTGGGAGATTACGACTTCAGTCTCTCTTGTCACCAAGGAAAGGCCAATGTAGTGGCCGATGCCTTGAGCAGGAAGTCTCACAACAACGTAGCGAGGATGGCATCCTTGCAGTGGAAGATGTTGGAAGTTCTGTCCGAGTATGACCTGGAGCTGATCGAAGGAAGCAGGTCAGCAAGAATCCATAGTTTGGTTCTGCAACCTGAGGTAATTAGATTGGTGATGGAAGGACAACGGAGCGATCCAGAAACAAAGGAGTTGGCAACTCAGCTTTCAGGAGGAGCGACTCTGGAGGATTGGAAGATTAAGGTAGACGGAGGTCTTACTTTCAAAGATAGATTTTTTGTACCAAAGTCGGATGAGTACAGGAGAAAGGTGCTTGATCACTTTCATCGTTCTCGCTTTGCAATGCATCCCGATGGTACAAAGATGTATCATGACTTGCGGTGATTGTTCTGGTGGAAAGGTATGAAGCGAGAGGTAGCATATTTTGTATCAAAGTGCCTAACTTGTCAACAGGTGAAGGCGGAACATCAATAACCTGGTGGAAAGATGCAACCTTTAGAAGTGGCTGAATGGAAATGGGAGCATATCACGATGAACTTTATAACCGGATTCCCGAAGTCTTCTAAGAAGAACGACGCTATTTGGGTAATAGTCAATCAATTGACGAAATCAGCTCACTTTCTGCCGATCAAGAAGACTGACTCTTTGGCTACTCTAAGTAGATTGTATTTAAAGGAGGTAATCAGATTGCATGGAGTACCTGTATCTATTGTATCTGATAGAGATCCTAGGTTTGTATCAAGATTTTGGCAGGATTACAAAAGGAGTTGGGGACTAAACTATGTTTCAGCACTGCTTTTCACCCTCAGATGGATGGTCAGTCAGAGAGGACCATTGAAACCTTAGAGGATATGCTAAGAACTTGTGTTAATGATATGCAGGGAAGTTGGGAAGATCACTTGCCTTTGATCAAATTTGTCTACAACAGCAGTTATCACTCTAATGTACAGATGGCATCATATGAAGCTCTGTATGGTAGACCTTGCAGGTCACCTCTTTGTTGGACAGAGGTAGGAGACAAAGTGCTGCTAGGACCTGATCTAGTGTGTGAGACGTCAGAACAAGTTGAAGTGTTTAGGGTTTTATGATTTTAGGATTTTGGGGTTTAGGGTTTAGATTATAGGGTTTAAGCTCTAGGGTTTAGGGTTTAAGGTTTTAGGGTTTAGTGTAGGGTTTTAGTGTTTAGGGTTTAGGGTTTTAGGGTTTTAGGGTTTAGGGTTTTAGGGTTTAGGGTAGCGTTTTAGAGTTTAGGGTTTTAGGGTATATGTTTTAGGGTTTTAGGGTTTAGGGTTTAGGGTTTAGGGTTAAGGGCTTAGGGTTTAGGGTTTAGGGTTTTAGGGTTTTACGATTTTAGGGTTTTGGGGTTTAGCGTTTAGGGTTTAGGGTCTAGGGTTTAGGGTTTAGGGTTTTAGTGTTTAGGGTAGGGTTTTAAGTTTTAGGGTTTAGGGTTTTAGGGTTTATATTTTAGGGGTTTAGGGTTTAGGGTTTAGGGGTTTATAGTTTTAGGGTTTTAGGATTTTGGCTCAGGGTTTGGGGTTTAGGGTTTAGGGTTTACGGTTTTAATGGTTTAGGGTTTAGGGTTTTAGTGGTTTAGGGTTTAGGGTTTGGGGTTTAGGGCTTAGGGGTTTAGGGTTTAGGGTTTAGGGGTTAGGGTTTAAGGTTTTATGATTTTAGGGTTTTAAGGTTTTAGCGTTTTACAGTTTAGGGTAGTGTTTTTAGGGTTTAGGGTTTAGGATTTCAGGGTTTTAGGGTTTACGGTTTTAGGGGTTTACGGTTTTAGAGTTTTAGGGTTTAGAGTTTAGGGTTTTGGGTTTAGGGTTTAGTGTTTAGGGTTTTAGGTTTAGGGTTTAGGGTTTCGGGTTTTAGGGGTTTAGGGTTTTAGGGTTTTAGGGTTTAGGGTTTTAGCGTTGTTGGGTTGTATGGTTTAGGGTAGGGTTTTAGGGTTTAAGGGTTTAGGGTTTAGGGTTTTAGAGTTTTAAGGTTTTAGGGTTTAGAGTTTAGGGTTTAGGGTTTAGGGTTTACTGTTTAGGGTTTTAGGGTTTTAGGGCTTTAGGGCTTTAGGGTTTAAGGTTTTAGGGTTTTAGGGGTTTAGGGATTTCGAGTTTTAGGGGTTTAGGGTTTTTTAGGTTTAGGGTTTAGGGTTTAGGGTTTTACGGTTTTAGTGGTTTAGGGTTTAGGATTTTTAGGTTTAGGGTTTTAGGGTTTTTGGGTTTTTGGGTTTAGGGTTTAAGGTTTTGGGTTTAAGACGACTCACCATTTTAAATCCTTGGTATGTTTCTGTTTATTTTGTTATTTTTGGATTTGTTGATTAATTTGTGAGTTTGCTAAACTACAGACGGTGCTCCGAAATTAATTAATAGCTTAACTCGGTCAGGATTTTCAGACTCACCAAACAGCCTAGAGCTCAATCACCGTTCGCTGCTTGATTTTTTGGACTCAAAACTGTAATCAGTTTGGTCTTCAAACTGGTCATTGACGAGTCAAGTTGAGTTGCATCTTACTGATGTAACGCTCATCCCTCTAATTAAGTCCACAACCACCAGCCATGCTGCTTGGGAGAAAAACAAACTCATCCTGCATAGTGTAGTGTAATCAAAACCAATGAGAATAAAAACAAAAAGAATGATACACCAAGTGATGAAAGTATGGACCTTAGAGGGGTCATTGGAACAACTAGCCAGTTTTTGTCTTTTGTTGATTGATGTGGTACCATCAAGCCTCAAGTACAGGTATCTAATCTTAGCTAAAAAGGTCCAGAGTCTGGTAAATCAAATTAAATAAAATCTGAATAATGAGTCAGACATTGCTCAGCAAAGGATAATGATAAAAATGGCAGGTGATACCTAACAGAAACATTTATATAATTTGAAAAGACAACACAACATCTCTCTTTAATCAAATCTGCATCTCTAGACAACGTCCGTAATTGAATGGTCAAATGCAATGTTGCTGGAAGCAAGATGAAAACCCTACGGGTAGCTTAGGAAAAGCAGCTCACTCATTAATCAGGATCTATTGGATTAATGGATTCGGTGATGATAGAGAGGGTTTGCTGAAGAAAAATTTTGCTTTTAACCCAGTAAGGTAATTTCTGTACCTTGAAATACTTCTCAATCTTTTGCCAAATTGACTAGGCAAAGATAATGGCTTTGATCATGGCCAACTCATATTGGTGCATGTATTGTCCCAGGTTCCTCATGGAGCATTAATCCCTAGAAAAATCAAATTCCCCGAAGGGAACATGACAGATCGACAGCAGCAAGAGGAACATGCCATTATATCCATAACTATATCAAAACCAGGCTCAACTGAAACCGAAATTACTTAAAAGTCTCCACATTGCCGGTTTATAAACATCCAAGCATATTTTATGGGTTTCAAAGTAGAATTAATCAGAATTCTTGACAGGAAAATCATCAACTTAGGATGCTTTTAAAAAGCTTAAAAGAATAAAATGATGA
The DNA here is from genome assembly GCA_013350335.1 of Chimonanthus salicifolius. NCBI lineage: Eukaryota > Viridiplantae > Streptophyta > Magnoliopsida > Laurales > Calycanthaceae > Chimonanthus > Chimonanthus salicifolius. Next base: position 55,408,739 of record CM023533.1, on the reverse strand, counting down.
ATGAAAGTACAAACCTACATCTTGGGAGGTTTGCAGTCAATCATTATCTAAATGGAAAACATGCTAAGGGGCCTCGGAACTTCCAATGTTTTAAGAAACAACGAGAACAAAGTGTAACTGTGACAAATAAACATTTCTAACTTTTTTTAGTAGATGATGAATAATTATAAAACAATTAAGGAGGGAGCTATCTAGAAAAGATCATTTAGCTTCATGCTTTTTTCATTCAACATCTCTTTTTTCATTCCAAAGAGTTTAGCAATTTGAGCTTTTATAAAGCATGTTTTCAAATAAAAAAGAAAAACACTAAACAAAGAAACTAGAAAATCCATTATATACGATCATGCGACTATTTGAATCAATATTAAAACAATTCGATCATCAGTTTTCTGTCGCAGATGGGCTGACAATCGAGCTAGTACATGTATTTTTTCAGATAATTCAACCCAGATACCACCACCAGTCCATGAACCTTATCTATCAGAACAAAAGAGGCATCTGTGAAAATACTTCTTTCAAAGCATTCATCATAACATACAATAATAAGCTCTTGTTTACCTTCCAGAGAACAATTCTGGAAGGAAAAAAAACGCATACAATCCCTCAAATCCTGATGTTCCTGAACTAGCACTTTGATCCTATCGTAAAGTGGTTTAAGTACAGCAATTGCTATTTTTTAGTAAAAATTGAAACGATTGCTCAAACTATCATCATCACATTGAATTCTGTTACGAGCTAAAACCAAGCAATGATCTTTTTTAGGGTTTAGGGTTTAGGATTTCAGGGTTTTAGGGTTTACGGTTTTAGGGGTTTACGGTTTTAGAGTTTTAGGGTTTAGAGTTTAGGGTTTTGGGTTTCGGGTTTAGTGTTTAGGGTTTTAGGGTTTTAGGTGTTTAGGGTTTTAGGTTTAGGGTTTACGGTTTCGGGTTTTAGGGGTTTAGGGTTTTAGGGTTTTAGGGTTTAGGGTTTTAGCGTTGTTGGGTTGTATGGTTTAGGGTAGGGTTTTAGGGTTTAGGGTTTAGGGTCTAAGGGTTTAGGGTTTAAGGTTTTAGAGTTTTAAGGTTTTAGGGTTTAGAGTTTAGGGTTTAGGGTTTAGGGTTTAGTGTTTAAGGTTTTAGGGTTTTAGGGCTTTAGGGTTTAAGGTTTTAGGGTTTTAGGGGTTTAGGGTTAAGGGTTAGGGTTTAGGGCTTCGGGTTTTAGGGGTTTAGGGTTTTTGAGGTTTAGGGTTTAGGGTTTAGGGTTTAGGGTTTTACGGTTTTAGTGGTTTAGGGTTTAGGATTTTTGGGTTTAGGGTTTTAGGGTTTTTGGGTTTTTGGGTTTTAGGGTTTAAGGTTTTGGGTTTAAGACGACTCACCATTTTAAATCCTTGGTATGTTTCTGTTTATTTTGTTATTTTTGGATTTGTTGATTAATTTGTGAGTTTGCTAAACTACAGACGGTGCTCCGAAATTAATTAATAGCTTAACTCGGTCAGGATTTTTGGACTCACCAAACAGCCTAGAGCTCAATCACCGTTCGCTGCTTGATTTTTTGGACTCAAAACTGTAATCAGTTTGGTCTTCAAACTGGTCATTGACGAGTCAAGCTGAGTTGCATCTTACTGATGTCACGCTCATCCCTCTAACCACCATCATCAGAATGATAATAGAGATATTGAGTGGAGAGGGAGGCGAGCGCCACGACGCGAGCCGAGCCCGAGTCCGAAGACCTGACCCTCGACTGGCCCAACTAGTGTGTGCATTATAATTTTGCACACACTAACATAATCTTGTAGAAGATTTATAAACATTTCATATTATCGTGTAAATAATAAACATACATTCCATAGAAGACAAGGAAGTTCCTACAATTATTACATTTAGTCAATTACGAATCAAAGTACAAAAGGGATGTAAAATTTCAATCTTCAAAAAGAATATCATTATACAACTTCAATATCCTCACAACTCTCAAAACATAAAATATCTAAATCCTCTAAGCTTTCCACTTGGTTCTTCTCTTTGTCCATATCCAGTCATCCCTTGGCTCGATCTCAATTACGTACTTTGAACCTGCATACACATCTAGTGGAGAAATTTATGGGCTTAATCAACGTGCCAGTAGGAATTCCGATCATAAAGGTACACTGATGAACATTATAGAAAAACCATACTTTTACTTACATATTCGATTCCAAAATCATATTTTATCATTAAAAGTATCATATACTTTTCCATCTTCTACATGGTTGTAAAATCCCTCATTCAAATCATACTTTACTCTCACATTTGAAATTCATATCTTTTCCTCATGAAAATATCAAACTTAATACTCTTATTCAACACATCATCGTTTTAAGAAAACTTCATATTACAAATATCATTTCAAAACTTCCTTTCATAATCTCATTCTTATAATGATATCAAAATCAAAACACATTGAAATCAAACTTACATATTTATTTCCAACTTCCATACTCAATTCATATAAAATACTCATTAATATGCAACGACGTGCTCATGCCACGGGTGCCATGATCCATGTATGCTCTCATCATGCCCCACGCCTAGGTGTTTCCTAGACTCATTTACAACCACTAGAAATACTACATTCCCGTACTCTTATTTCAATTTACGCCTTGGGGTAAAATACCCCATACCATCAACTCAATCGGATTCATCGGGGAGTATTACATTCACATTTACCATCATTCACATTCTTACATTTTTACATACTAACATACATAGTCATATACAGTCACAATACCAAGGTCTGTTCCAGACTGCTCAGCCTATTGGTCTCATCATCTGTGACTACCACCATTCTCAGTTACGACATCAAGGTCTATCCGGAACTGCTCAGCCCATTGATTCGTCAACTGTAATGTTCATATCATTCATGTATGTATGTATGTAGCGAATGAGATAAGTGCCCAAGAGTCCTATATGGAATGTGGAATGTTTATAGAATACGCTTGCCAAAATGGAGACACAAGGTTCTTGTTCTACTACATCTTTACTCAGAGAGAGAGAGCAACCTTTTAGGCAGAGGGTTCACTGAACAAAAACTAAGGAAAAGAGAGGGAAAATAATGATAAAATTATGAAAACTTATAAAGACAGTTGGGCTAGTGAGACACACCAAACGAGACTCTCTAATGAGACATGCTATCAAATGGTTGATAGGTCCCACATAACTGGGTTCATTTGACAGATGATTTCATGGATATAAAATATGTAAAGTTTCATTATCAATTGATAGTCTAAGCCATATAATCTTGACCTTTAAATTTTGATAATTATATGACATTGATTTTTAAAAGTTTAAAATCAAGGGATGGGATAATCATATGAAGGTGAAATTTCATACACAACCTATTCATATGGTTTTCTTTACTTCACATCAAGATCCATTTGATATCATATATTGTTAGAGTCTCGATGGACAAGGTCTCGATAGAGTTTTCGTAATAGAAATGCGATGACTATGAACTTTATAAATTTGAATTTTACCATGTACATGGACAAGGTATTTTATATGATCAAGTTGATTATGAAGCTTATACCAAGTTGAAAATCTGAGTGTCTAATTCAATATTTGTCAAGGTCAGAAAACCTGCTCATGGAGAAATCATGCTTTTTTTAGTCACCCCTGTTGTCATCAGAATCTGAGAAATATAGTATTTCATACACGAATTTGCATCCCGTTCAAGAGATAGATTTTATGTGAATGCATACATTAGCCACTAGCATTGCATTTCAATTAATTTGTCGTCATTTTGAATGATTCATCGCATGTTTTATAATCACATGTTTTGAATGGTTCTGGTTCTTCTTCTTGTTACTATTATTTGATTTTTTACGTGTTTAATTGGAAATGTGCAAAAATATGCAATTCATTTTTTATGGAAAAGATACACAATCTCATGACATTAATCCATTATGCCTGTTTGGATGTATGCAAATCTTTTACTAGATTATACATATATAATGTTGATTTCTGCATTAGACATGTTTGAAACTGTATTCAACTAGATGAAATTACTATAGATTTGCTTTGAAAGGCATAATTCATGAAACAAGGAATTAGTGAATATAAGAAACACATACTTCACTGGGTCGCATTTAAGGTCACAAATGCATTTCTTCTTTTCAGGTAAATGTCATATGACTGGGTGTGTCGATCCTTACGCTTATACCACCTTTGTAGCATTACTATAGAGTATTTTAATGCCAAATGTAGCATTTTCCATATAATCATGCCTCTAAAATAGTGCATCTCTACAGTTCTAAATAGTTGGTAAAACAAATGAAATTTTCCATTTTGTGGCACAATAACAAACTTAACCATGTAGATTTCAAGCATCAGTTGACTGTAGCATTACTATAGTCATTTAATGCCAAATGTAGCATTAGTCATGGAAAAGGTTATAATCATTCCTCTACCATAGTGCATCTATAAAGTTCTAGGTAGTTGGTAAAACAAAAGAAATTTTCCATTTTGTGACACAATGATAAACTTATACCATGTAGATTTCAAGCATTAGTTGACGGTCAAGCCTAGCATCTTTGCTTGCGATGAATTATTAACTATGCAGATCAGTGAATGCATATAATATGCATTGACTTCAATCCATAATGGATTGTAACTGTACTCCAGAATATGGCCATTCAGTGGCATCTGGATGACACACTTCCGCTTCCCAATTGTTTAGATGATTGAGTAGCTTTTTTTTTTCAATCTAGTCACAAGGTGCCCAAATGACTATATTGAATGGCTTATGCATATACATTCTTTCACCCACATGATCCTCACAAATTTATTTGGTTTTTACTCCTGTTCAACATTTTCTAGTTCTATAATGATGGCATTTGGGTTTACATTTTATTTATGCTCATTCACATTACCTGACATCCCCACATGAAATGTAAAAAAGGTCATCTAGATCTTCTGTTGAAAGAAAACTCCCCTGAAATTTGATTGTTTTGTAAGACTTACATATATCAAACTAAGAGTACACGTGCATCAACGACGCAAGAGAATGAACTACTTAAAACCTGTGCCATCTGATTGTCCCGGCTGAATGACTTTCTGGATCCCTTCTTTTCACATCTGACGCCAGTAAACCTATAAATAAATGTAAAATAATCAATCAAACAAATTGCAGACTAGTAGATGAACTTGCTACTTTCCAGAATGATCAACAAAGTCACAGAAAGTAAAAACAGAAACTACTGATGTATATAGCTACATATACTGCCACATTATACCTTTTCCTCAATGGTTCCAGTACTCCCTTTTTTGTCCATCCACAATCTTGCAGCAGCCTATGTGTGAAGCAGCACAAATCAATTCATAATGATAGATCTTGATAACACTGATCGCGCATATCAAGATGATCATTTACATGCTTGTCATTAGCAGGGTTCCAATCAAAATCAAACAGGATTAGGCGATTTCCGCCAATCAAATTAAGTCCACAACCACCAGCCATGCTGCTTGGGAGAAAAACAAACTCATCCTGCATAGTGTAGTGTAATCAAAACCAATGAGAATAAAAACAAAAAGAATGATACACCAAGTGATGAAAGTATGGACCTTAGAGGGGTCATTGGAACAACTAGCCAGTTTTTGTCTTTTGTTGATTGATGTGGTACCATCAAGCCTCAAGTACAGGTATCTAATCTCAGCTAAAAAGGTCCAGAGTCTGGTAAATCAAATTAAATAAAAACTGAATAATGAGTCAGACATTGCTCAGCAAAGGATAATGATAAAAATGGCAGGTGATACCTAACAGAAACATTTATATAATTTGAAAAGACAACACAACATCTCTCTTTAATCAAATCTGCATCTCTAGACAACGTCCGTAATTGAATGGTCAAATGCAATGTTGTTGGAAGCAAGATGAAAACCCTACGGGTAGCTTAGGAAAAGCAGCTCACTCATTAATCAGGATCTATTGGATTAATGGATTCGGTGATGATAGAGAGGGTTTGCTGAAGAAAAATTTTGCTTTTAACCCAGTAAGGTAATTTCTGTACCTGAAATACTTCTCAATCTTTTGCCAAATTGACTAGGCAAAGATAATGGCTTTGATCATGGCCAACTCATATTGGTGCATGTATTGTCCCAGGTTCCTCATGGATTATTAATCCCTAGAAAAATCAAATTCCCCGAAGGGAACATGACAGATCGACAGCAGCAAGAGGAACATGCCATTATATCCATAACTATATCAAAACCAGGTTCAACTGAAACCAAATTACTTAAAAGTCTCCACATTGCCGGTTAATAAACATCCAAGCATATTTTATGGGTTTCAAAGTAGAATTAATCAGAATTCTTGACAGGAAAATCATCAACTTAGGATGCTTTTAAAAAGCTTAAAAGAATAAAATGATGAATGAAAGTACAAACCTACATCTTGGGAGGTTTGCAGTCAATCATTATCTAAATGGAAAACATGCTAAGGGGCCTCGGAACTTCCAATGTTTTAAGAAACAACGAGAACAAAGTGTAACTGTGACAAATAAACATTTCTAACTTTTTTTAGTAGATGATGAATAATTATAAAACAATTAAGGAGGGAGCTATCTAGAAAAGATCATTTAGCTTCATGCTTTTTTCATTCAACATCTCTTTTTTCATTCCAAAGAGTTTAGCAATTTGAGCTTTTATAAAGCATGTTTTCAAATAAAAAAGAAAAACACTAAACAAAGAAACTAGAAAATCCATTATATACGATCATGCGACTATTTGAATCAATATTAAAACAATTCGATCATCAGTTTTCTGTCGCAGATGGGCTGACAATCGAGCTAGTACATGTATTTTTTCAGATAATTCAACCCAGATACCACCACCAGTCCATGAACCTTATCTATCAGAACAAAAGAGGCGTCTGTGAAAATACTTCTTTCAAAGCATTCATCATAACATACAATAATAAGCTCTTGTTTACCTTCCAGAGAACAATTCTGGAAGGAAAAAAACGCATACAATCCCTCAAATCCTGATGTTCCTGAACTAGCACTTTGATCCTATCGTAAAGTGGTTTAAGTACAGCAATTGCAATTTTTTAGTAAAAATTGAAGCGATTGCTCAAACTATCATCATCACATTGAATTCTGTTACGAGCTAAAACCAAGCAATGATCTTTTTCAGGGTTTAGGGTTTAGGATTTCAGGGTTTTAGGGTTTACGGTTTTAGGGGTTTACGGTTTTAGAGTTTTAGGGTTTAGAGTTTAGGGTTTTGGGTTTCGGGTTTAGTGTTTAGGGTTTTAGGGTTTTAGGTGTTTAGGGTTTTAGGTTTAGGGTTTACGGTTTCGGGTTTTAGGGGTTTAGGGTTTTAGGGTTTTAGGGGTTTAGGGTTTTAGGGTTTTAGGGTTTAGGGTTTTAGCGTTGTTGGGTTGTATGGTTTAGGGTAGGGTTTTAGGGTTTAGGGTTTAGGGTTTAAGGGTTTAGGGTTTAAGGTTTTAGAGTTTTAAGGTTTTAGGGTTTAGAGTTTAGGGTTTAGGGTTTAGAGTTTAGGGTTTAGGGTTTAGTGTTTAAGGTTTTAGGGTTTTAGGGCTTTAGGGTTTAAGGTTTTAGGGTTTTAGGGGTTTAGGGTTAAGGGTTAGGGTTTAGGGCTTCGGGTTTTAGGGGTTTAGGGTTTTTGAGGTTTAGGGTTTAGGGTTTAGGGTTTAGGGTTTTACGGTTTTAGTGGTTTAGGGTTTAGGATTTTTGGGTTTAGGGTTTTAGGGTTTTTGGGTTTTTGGATTTTAGGGTTTAAGGTTTTGGGTTTAAGACGACTCACCATTTTAAATCCTTGGTATGTTTCTGTTTATTTTGTTATTTTTGGATTTGTTGATTAATTTGTGAGTTTGCTAAACTACAGACGGTGCTCCGAAATTAATTAATAGCTTAACTCGGTCAGGATTTTTGGACTCACCAAACAGCCTAGAGCTCAATCACCGTTCGCTGCTTGATTTTTTGGACTCAAAACTGTAATCAGTTTGGTCTTCAAACTGGTCATTGACGAGTCAAGCTGAGTTGCATCTTACTGATGTCACGCTCATCCCTCTAACCACCATCATCAGAATGATAATAGAGATATTGAGTGGAGAGGGAGGCGAGCGCCACGACGCGAGCCGAGCCCGAGTCCGAAGACCTGACCCTCGACTGGCCCAACTAGTGTGTGCATTATAATTTTGCACACACTAACATAATCTTGTAGAAGATTTATAAACATTTCATATTATCGTGTAAATAATAAACATACATTCCATAGAAGACAAGGAAGTTCCTACCAATTATTACATTTAGTCAATTACGAATCAAAGTACAAAAGGGATGTAAAATTTCAATCTTCAAAAAGAATATCATTATACAACTTCAATATCCTCACAACTCTCAAAACATAAAATATCTAAATCCTCTAAGCTTTCCACTTGGTTCTTCTCTTTGTCCATATCCAGTCATCCCTTGGCTCGATCTCAATTACGTACTTTGAACCTGCATACACATCTAGTGGAGAAATTTATGGGCTTAATCAACGTGCCCGTAGGAATTCCGATCATAAAGGTACACTGATGAACATTATAGAAAAACCATACTTTTACTTACATATTCGATTCCAAAATCATATTTTATCATTAAAAGTATCATATACTTTTCCATCTTCTACATGGTTGTAAAATCCCTCATTCAAATCATACTTTACTCTCACATTTGAAATTCATATCTTTTCCTTATGAAAATATCAAACTTAATACTCTTATTCAACACATCATCGTTTTAAGAAAACTTCATATTACAAATATCATTTCAAAACTTCCTTTCATAATCTCATTCTTATAATGATATCAAAATCAAAACACATTGAAATCAAACTTACATATTTATTTCCAATTCCATACTCAATTCATATAAAATACTCATTAATATGCAACGATGTGCTCATGCCATGGGTGCCATGATCCATGTATGCTCTCATCATGCCCCATGCCTAGGTGTTTCCTAGACTCATTTACAACCACTATAAATACTACATTCCCGTACTCTTATTTCAATTTACGCCTTGGGGTACAATACCCCATACCATCAACTCAATCGGATTCATCGGGGAGTATTACATTCACATTTACCATCATTCACATTCTTACATTTTTACATACTGACATACATAGTCATATACAGTCACAATACCAAGGTCTGTTCCAGACTGCTCAGCCTATTGGTCTCATCATCTATGACTACCACCATTCTCAGTTACGACATCAAGGTCTATCCGGAACTGCTCAGCCCATTGATTCGTCAACTGTAATGTTCATATCATTCATGTATGTATGTATGTAGCGAATGAGATAAGTGCCCAAGAGTCCTATATGGAATGTGGAATGTTTATAGAATACGCTTGCCAAAATGGAGACACAAGGTTCTTGTTCTACTACATCTTTACTCAGAGAGAGAGAGCAACCTTTTAGGCAGAGGGTTCACTGAACAAAAACTAAGGAAAAGAGAGGGAAAATAATGATAAAATTATGAAAACTTATAAAGACAGTTGGACTAGTGAGACACACCAAACGAGACTCTCTAATGAGACATGCTATCAAATGGTTGATAGGTCCCACATAACTGGGTTCATTTGACAGATGATTTCATGGATATAAAATATGTAAAATTTCATTATCAATCGATAGTCTAAGCCATATAATCTTGACCTTTAAATTTTGATAATTATATGACATTGATTTTTAAAAGTTTAAAATCAAGGGATGGGATAATCATATAAAGGTGAAATTTCATACACAACCTATTCATATGGTTTTCTTTACTTCACATCAAGATCTATTTCATATCATATATTGTTAGAGTCTCGATGGACAAGGTCTCGATAGAGTTTTCGTAATAGAAATGTGATGACTATGAACTTTATAAATTTGAATTTTACCATGTACATGGACAAGGTATTTTATATGATCAAGTTGATTATGAAGCTTATACCAAGTTGAAAATCTGAGTGTCTAATTCAATATTTGTCAAGGTCAAAAAACCTGCTCATGGAGAAATCATGCTTTTTTTAGTCACCCCTGTTGTCATCAGATTCTGAGAAATATAGTATTTCATACACGAATTTGCATCCCGTTCAAGAGAGAGATTTTATGTGAATGCATACATTAGCCACTAGCATTGCATTTCAATTAATTTGTCGTCATTTTGAATGATTCATCGCATGTTTTGAATGGTTCTGGTTCTTCTTCTTGTTACTATTATTTGATTTTTTACGTGTTTAATTAGAAATGTGCAAAAATATGCAATTCATTTTTTATGGAAAAGATACACAATCTCATGACATTAATCCATTATGCCTGTTTGGATGTATGCAAATCTTTTACTAGATTATACATATATAATGTTGATTTCTGCATTAGACATGTTTGAAACTGTATTCAACTAGATGAAATTACTATAGATTTGCTTTGAAAGGCATAATTCATGAAACAAGGAATTAGTGAATATAAGAAACACATACTTCACTGGGTCGCATTTAAGGTCACAAATGCATTTCTTCTTTTCAGGTAAATGTCATATGACTGGGTGTGTCGATCCTTACGCTTATACCACCTTTGTAGCATTACTATAGAGTATTTTAATGCCAAATGTAGCATTTTCCATATAATCATGCCTCTAAAATAGTGCATCTCTACAGTTCTAAATAGTTGGTAAAACAAATGAAATTTTCCATTTTGTGGCACAATAACAAACTTAACCATGTAGATTTCAAGCATCAGTTGACTGTAGCATTACTATAGTCATTTAATGCCAAATGTAGCATTAGTCATGGAAAAGGTTATAATCATTCCTCTACCATAGTGCATCTATAAAGTTCTAGGTAGTTGGTAAAACAAAAGAAATTTTCCATTTTGTGACACAATGATAAAACTTATACCATGTAGATTTCAAGCATTAGTTGACGGTCAAGCCTAGCATCTTTGCTTGCGATGAATTATTAACTATGCAGATCAGTGAATGCATATAATATGCATTGACTTCAATCCATAATGGATTGTAACTGTACTCCAGAATACGGCCATTCAGTGGCATCTGGATGACACAATTCCGCTTCCCAATTGTTTAGATGATTGAGTAGCTTTTTTTTTTCAATCTAGTCACAAGGTGCCCAAATGACTATATTGAATGGCTTATGCATATACATTCTTTCACCCACATGATCCTCACAAATTTATTTGGTTTTTACTCCTGTTCAACATTTTCTAGTTCTATAATGATGGCATTTGGGTTTACATTTTATTTATGCTCATTCACATTACCTGACATCCCCACATGAAATGTAAAAAAGGTCATCTAGATCTTCTGTTGAAAGAAAACTCCCCTGAAATTTGATTGTTTTGTAAGACTTACATATATCAAACTAAGAGTACACGTGCATCAACGACGCAAGAGAATGAACTACTTAAAACCTGTGCCATCTGATTGTCCCGGCTGAATGACTTTCTGGATCCCTTCTTTTCACATCTGACGCCGGTAAACCTATAAATAAATGTAAAATAATCAATCAAACAAATTGCAGACTAGTAGATGAACTTGCTACTTTCCAGAATGATCAACAAAGTCACAGAAAGTAAAAACAGAAACTACTGATGTATATAGCTACATATACTGCCACATTATACCTTTTCCTCAATGGTTCCAGTACCCCCTTTTTTGTCCATCCACAATCTTGCAGCAGCCTATGTGTGAAGCAGCACAAATCAATTCATAATGATAGATCTTGATAACACTGATCGCGCATATCAAGATGATCATTTACATGCTTGTCATTAGCAGGGTTCCAATCAAAATCAAACAGGATTAGGCGATTTCCGCCAATCAAATTAAGTCCACAACCACCAGCCATGCTGCTTGGGAGAAAAACAAACTCATCCTGCATAGTGTAGTGTAATCAAAACCAATGAGAATAAAAACAAAAAGAATGATACACCAAGTGATGAAAGTATGGACCTTAGAGGGGTCATTGGAACAACTAGCCAGTTTTTGTCTTTTGTTGATTGATGTGGTACCATCAAGCCTCAAGTACAGGTATCTAATCTCAGCTAAAAAGGTCCAGAGTCTGGTAAATCAAATTAAATAAAAACTGAATAATGAGTCAGACATTGCTCAGCAAAGGATAATGATAAAAATGGCAGGTGATACCTAACAGAAACATTTATATAATTTGAAAAGACAACACAACATCTCTCTTTAATCAAATCTGCATCTCTAGACAACGTCCGTAATTGAATGGTCAAATGCAATGTTGCTGGAAGCAAGATGAAAACCCTACGGGTAGCTTAGGAAAAGCAGCTCACTCATTAATCAGGATCTATTGGATTAATGGATTCGGTGATGATAGAGAGGGTTTGCTGAAGAAAAATTTTGCTTTTAACCCAGTAAGGTAATTTCTGTACCTGAAATACTTCTCAATCTTTTGCCAAATTGACTAGGCAAAGATAATGGCTTTGATCATGGCCAACTCATATTGGTGCATGTATTGTCCCAGGTTCCTCATGGAGCATTAATCCCTAGAAAAATCAAATTCCCCGAAGGGAACATGACAGATCGACAGCAGCAAGAGGAACATGCCATTATATCCATAACTATATCAAAACCAGGCTCAACTGAAACCGAATTACTTAAAAGTCTCCACATTGCCGGTTTATAAACATCCAAGCATATTTTATGGGTTTCAAAGTAGAATTAATCAGAATTCTTGACAGGAAAATCATCAACTTAGGATGCTTTTAAAAAGCTTAAAAGAATAAAATGATGAATGAAAGTACAAACCTACATCTTGGGAGGTTTGCAGTCAATCATTATCTAAATGGAAAACATGCTAAGGGGCCTCGGAACTTCCAATGTTTTAAGAAACAACGAGAACAAAGTGTAACTGTGACAAATAAACATTTCTAACTTTTTTTAGTAGATGATGAATAATTATAAAACAATTAAGGAGGGAGCTATCTAGAAAAGATCATTTAGCTTCATGCTTTTTTCATTCAACATCTCTTTTTTCATTCCAAAGAGTTTAGCAATTTGAGCTTTTATAAAGCATGTTTTCAAATAAAAAAGAAAAACACTAAACAAAGAAACTAGAAAATCCATTATATACGATCATGCGACTATTTGAATCAATATTAAAACAATTCGATCATCAGTTTTCTGTCGCAGATGGGCTGACAATCGAGCTAGTACATGTATTTTTTCAGATAATTCAACCCAGATACCACCACCAGTCCATAACCTTATCTATCAGAACAAAAGAGGCATCTGTGAAAATACTTCTTTCAAAGCATTCATCATAACATACAATAATAAGCTCTTGTTTACCTTCCAGAGAACAATTCTGGAAGGAAAAAAAACGCATACAATCCCTCAAATCCTGATGTTCCTGAACTAGCACTTTGATCCTATCGTAAAGTGGTTTAAGTACAGCAATTGCTATTTTTTAGTAAAAATTGAAACGATTGCTCAAACTATCATCATCACATTGAATTCTGTTACGAGCTAAAACCAAGCAATGATCTTTTTTTATAAAAAAAAAAAATGTTTCATTTAAGTAATTTGAGTACAAGAGGAGAGAAAATAAAGAAATGAATTAAAGAATCACATCTGAAAGTAAAGGTGATGCAGGACAATGGATATGGTAACCCTAAATACTTAAATGTGGTTCTCTAAAAATTAAAAGGGATGAGAATAATGAACCCTAAAACTAATATGGGCTGAAATTAAATGCAAATTAATATTAATAATTAAATAATATAAATCTACCACAAATAACCACACAATAATCCTTGGAATCTGATGGAGAATATAAGGGTAAGGGAATTAAATGGTTTTATGAAAGGGTAATATGAGGTTTTAAGTCAAACGGGCACATAGGCTTAAAAGGCATGTTTTAAATATTAAGATAGGATAAGGAGCATGAGGGAAATCAATTAAGTGGGCTCACGAAAGAAAGGGAATGGGTTAGGGGGCTTACGAAAGCAAGAAGATGGCTTTGGGTGAAAACGACGGCAATAAGGGGAAGGGTATGGGAACGGCAACAACAGCTAAGGCGAGAGAGGGACTAACAATGGCTGATAGGGGTCAAGAGGAGAAGGCGGCAAGGCCAGAGGGTCTAATAGGTTTGGCGAAGGCTAGAAGAAGGAGTTGAGAAGGGGAAACGAAAGCAGTAGATGGGAAGTTTGGGGTTTACGGAAGATCTGGCTGGCTTAAGGGGGCACGGCAGCAATGATGGAGGGAAAAAGGGAAAGGGAAAGGAAAAGGAAAATAGAGAGAGAAGAAAGAAGAGAAGATGAAGGAGAGAAGAGTAAAGATGTAGCCTCACGCCAAGGCTTCTCGCCCATCTTCGATTTCTCAACGAAGTTTCCAAAGGATTCGCTCCAAAGGTACTTTCGTCACACAATGCTTGTGGAAGAAAGCTTCAATTTCATTCATCAATCGTTAATTTTCGACCAAGCTACAAGAGGGGCTTTTATAAGCTTGTCTTACCCCAAATAAGGAAACTAAAAAATACATAATCATTCTCATCTAAAAATAAACTAATAAAAAAAGAAGGAAAATAAGGCATAACAAAAATAACAGCATCTATACCCATTTACCGAACTTGTTTGCATCTTGATTTCAAGCCCTCCACACCCCAAAGCCCATCCATTTCATCACTTGAAACACCTTCAATACTTCAATAATACATGGTGTTCTGGGTTGTAGGGTTTTCTTTTCTGTTTTTCTATAGTCTTTATACTTACACATCTGGTGCTTTCTCTCTATTAATATAGAAACCATTTCAATAATAATAATAATAATAATCACATCTTTGAAACTCCGTAACAAAAGGACGGTCCTTTTCAACACTCAAGAAAGGGGAAAAAAGAGAGCAGCACAAATATAAGAATTCCTCTCAATCCCTTGCCTTCTCAAACTTACTTCTCTTGTACTCCTCACGACTACTTCCAAAAAAATAATAGAAAAGTTACTCCTTAACAAAGAGGCAATCCTTTTCAACATTCAAGAACAGAAAATACAAAAGAGAGAAGTGCAACTTAGAAAAGGTCCTAGGGTGCTTCCACTCAAAGTCGTCAAACTCGAATCGTATCGTCAATCGATTTAGGAATGTGAATTGTGAATCGTAAATCGTAAATCGCAGAATCGTAAGATTCATAATATTTTTTCTAAAATTATTATTGTACTATAATTATATATAACATGACATATATTAATAAGATATTTTTTCAATTAACAGAAATTTCTAAAGTCACATCCACAAACTTGACATTTATCATCCATCATAAATAACCATCCACAAAAAAAAAAAAAACACAAAAATATATTAATATGAGATTTAAATTAAATACTAAGTATAGAAAAAATTAAAAAATCAGCAAATAAATCAACAATATTTAAAATTTTAAATAACCATTAATAGTATCCATCAAATATTTTTTTAAATAAATTAGAACTATTTATTTTTTAACATAGATACAAAAGAATGAGCCAAAAAAAGGAAATTAGTTTATTACTAAAAACTAATAAGAAATTAGTAAGAATAAAAAATACTTCTCATCTTATTAAATAATCCTTAATAAGAAAAAAATACTCAGAAGCATGGCCTATATTAAGTGATTTTACATATAAAATCACCGAAAGAGGGCCTAGAACAGTGCTCGTGCGAATTTAAGTCACGGCAAAACTGTCCTCGCACGAGGAGACGCGAATTTAAGTTATAGTAACGCCAAGGGCATATGCATTGGGATATTGTTAGGACTTAGGGTTTACCAAAGCGAATGAATAAAAAAACATGAAAGCGAGAAAGGAAAAGCAAGAGCCAAGAAGCACAGCCAACGGCGAAAATGAAAAGGAGCAGCAGAATACGAAGATAAAGAAGAAGAAGAAATAGGAAAAAGGAAGATGAAAAGGCGTGGAAGATGAAGACATGTTCTTCGCCTTCGCAGATACATCTTTTGTTCTTCCATTTTCTTCTTTCATTTGAACCGAACGAGACAACGATTTGTTCGATTGACTCGCAAATCTTACGAGTCAACCCAAGACTCGTACGATTTTTGGTAACTACAGATTTATTATGCAGTTCGAATCACTGGAAGCTCCAAGTCAAGTCAAATCGTACGAGTCGACTGGCGACTCGTACGATTTTGACAACCTTGCTTCCACTATATAATAACAGAATTGTATATTACATTACTTAACAACTTATCAACTGAAAATTAGAACGTTCTCATGGCATGGACAACTAATCAAAGACTGCTGAGAAATGAGAAGAGGATCAAGCTTGAGGAGGACCCAACAATGTTATAACGGGATGGACAAGTGATAAAATAAGATGCTCACCCACGCACTAGGTCGCACGGTATTACCGCGCACATCTAGGCGTGGATATGTCCATTGAAATGGCCTTTCTTTCAATGTGTGGCCCACCAAAAATACCTTAATCGCATTGATCAAATCGTGTTTTTAAAGCTCTCAAAAGTTAACCATTTTAAATTAATTTTTAATCTCTAAACTTATGGCCTTCAAAAACATGGCTTGATCGATCTAATTAAGATAACTTTTGTTGGACTACATATTGAAGGAAAGATCATTCCAACAGGCCTATCAACCCCTCATTTGGTGGGCCCCACTCCTAAATGGTAACTCATTGCATGGGTTATCATTTGTGAGTGAGAAATACCTCTCAAACAATTGCAACCCCCTTTGCAAATTCATATCTCATACTAACATGAATTACTTAAATAATAAATTGAGAACAAAAGTAACAAAGTAAAAATACTCAACCTAGTATTTCCAACCATTTTCTCTTTTCAAACTACAATGAAGTTCTCAATCATAAAACAAGAGATAACAAGGGTGATGTGAGCTCACCAGAAGTTCACAGCATAATAACAATAACAATTACCCATTTGATATTCTAATCTCTAGAACTACCTAATCAAAGTGTTTCAGTATTGCTAGATTTACTGATGTTGTTCATCTTGGGTTATAGAAACTTAATCTTGGCGCTAACTAAACGAGAACATGATTGCACCATGCTACATGATGATGAGGGAAAGGTGCAGGATTAGTTTTAGGACTGATGGGAGAAAAAGGTTCAGCCGAGGTGGTGTTTCTAGGTATAAGAGAGGCACTATGGATTTTCAACCCTCGTTCTTAAAGGAAGCTTAATATTAAAGGAGAATTGCTTAATGCAATATGATATTTCAAAATCACAAAAAAAAAAAAAAAAAAGATGAAGAAAAGCACCATGGAGGCTATGAAGCATACAAAGCCTGAAAACAAAAGATATCAGCAATTTCCCATTTTCATATAGGTCCATCAGCACTAAAAAGAGCTCCCAGAATTGAGAATATCTCAAGATTTAGATGTTTCTAAGGTTCCAATAAAGTAGTAAAAATCTATTTCATTCTTAGGAAGTCGAATCATTCCAGAAGCACAGAATCCAGAACAAGTTCATTAAAACTCTACACTATCAGCCACATAGTTGAAATCTAAAAACCATAAATCTGTAGTTCTATAGAACGGATAGTATTTACATAAGATGTTATGCATCTTTCAACTTTGAACCATCAAACTAGTTTAAATAATTTCAACCAATCAATGCCTTAAATTAGGAAAAATAGGCGATCCAATCATAGTTGATCAAATAACAATTTTTTTGTTCTCAAAATGAATACTGCAAAGATCTAATCACAGATTCACTATTAAATTATGATTTGGTAGTTTTCTACAACTTCATAAACTTGAAAGCAATCAAAACCATATGAATCAGGATGAAAGCAACTAAGAACAAGATGAACATCCAATCCGAACACAAAATTTCAGACATTGAAAGGGATATTGTGAAGCCATTAGAAACAAAACAATCACAGAATTAACAGTTAAATTCCCTACAAATTGCCACTCATAATTATGAAATAGTCAAAATACTAATACCATCTATAACTAAAAGTGATCCACGACAGGGAGAGGGAAAGAAATGCAATTAAAAAAAAGAGTTCCAATATTGAAGCAACGAGATATATCAATAAAAAATACATAGATAAAAATTACACTGCAAAATCATCATAAAAAAATAAACAACATAAAAAAAGAAGATAACTTCAAGTTGCAAGAACTCCTACAACCATTCTTCAAAACTCAATGCCACTCAACTCGATGAAAAACCAATTAGTTGACTTACCAAAGGGTTGCATGTTAGCATCCTATTTGGCTATAGCTGATCTCGGGTGTCACCGGAATGATTTCATTATTTCATTGTGGCCTCGGTTGGGTCTCCATCCCCACCCTAGCCTACATCACCTGGAGCACCAAACCATGAGATCACATGTATGTAATAGACCGTGAAGTAAAACATATATTTATTGCAGTAAATTATCATTCGTATTAGAACAAGACATGATGGTAAGAAAAGCATGCTTCAGGCAACCCATCTCAACTAGCACCTTTTCATCAATGGAAGTAAATCAAAGTCTTTGAATCCAATCCAATAGCTTGAATTAGACTAAGAGAATGTTTCAAATCAACCCACCTCAATCAACCTTTTTCATTTGTGGAAGTAAATCAATGTCTGAAAATCCAATCCAATAGCCTGAATAACCTTTCAAAAATAAAAAAGAACAGGGCCTGAATTCGTTCACTTTGCTGGCCAGAACTCAGTCATGTTGCTGGCTGAATTGGAGTGACTAGAATCCTTAAAATTCAAGACACAACTTAAGGAATGTCGGATTGATCTTAGCAATGCTGCTGCGGAGCATTTTTTTTTGAAGCATATTATTCATCATTTTATTTTTATCATTTATTTCGTTTGATGTAATTTTATTTTTTTTAGTTGAGGGTATTTTTTGTCTTTTATCACTTAAGGGTATCTTGGTCTTTTGTCTATGTAAGTTGGTATAAAACCTCTATGTAGCCTTAGGGCATTTTTACAAACGATTGAATGAATAAGAATATAGTTGTCGCAACTATCCTGTGAGATTCATCTTAGGAGTGATTCCTTTGTGTGTGTGGCCCTTTTGGCATGAAGTCTAACGTGAGGCCATCCTTCCATCTCTAGGTACTATCCAACCTCTTCTTTTCTCTTCTCTCTTTCTTTGTTTTCTTTTTCTCCCAAGATCAACCCAGATCTGTACTACAACCCGCCAAACCCATCCCATATCCATCCCTACATTGTCACCTAACCCCAAGGTCCATATCCCTTTGCCGCTACCCTTATTTAGCCATATGAGTTGCCGCCATCCCTCCTAGATCCAAATCTGGTTGTCGCTACCTCTTTTAAACCCACAACCCATCGCCATCTCCTATATTCCCTCCCCCTTGCTTCTGCCCTTCCCTTTTCCCTCTTAAACCTTTCGCCAGCCCCTTCTAAATCCATTCCCCTGCTGTCGTTCCCTCCAAAATTCCCCTCCTTGTTGTCGTAGCCCATATCCTACTCTTTGTGCCTTCCGTGACCCCAGAAACATCCTTTTTGTTTGCTGCAACTCACAAAAGAACCCTTGTCTGCATGTTTCCCACACCTACAGTCCCTTTATTAAATCTTTTAAGCCTAAGTTTCCATTCTTTAACCCATTAATAGTTAGCTTCCACCCGTACATTAAAATCACCCATTACATTCTCCAATTATAATCACCTTCCTCCATTATTAATTCCCATTTATTTTGTTAGATTCTAAAGATATTTTGCATGATTATTTGTGATAGATTTATATTAATTAATCACAAATATTAATTGATTGTTTAATTTCAGCCCTTTTAGCTTTAGGGTGCATTATTCTCATCCCTTTTAATCTTTAGGGTACCACATTTAGGCATTTAGGGTTACCATATCCCTTGTCCTGCGTCAAATGCACTTATCTAAGCCAACAAATTCAACAACAAACCATGCACTTAATTTCAATTTTTCAATCAATTCAAGCATACAAACTAGTCTACAAAAAGGAACTTACTTGTGCAAAAAAGAGAATGCACTTGACTCGAATTTGCAAACTCAAACCAAGCTTCAATAAGCTGCTTCGAACTTCAACTTGAAGTACAAAAATCTAAATTCAAAACTCCATATATCACATGCCCAAATTCGGCCATGAATACAAGTATTTATAGACTTCTAAAACTCAAAACCCTAACTCAACGCAACCTTAACTCTAATTACAATCAAATTAACCAATGAAAAAAAAAATAACAAGAACCAATGAGAATTCGGTGGTGTGTTAGCCGATCCTTGAGTCCTTGCACGCCTCCACCAGTGTGCCCCGGCCCAGAGGCCCAAAAGGGCTAAAAAAAATTGAGATAGTGGGGCATGTCGGTCCGACCTACAGGTGTTGTTGGTCCGACCGACGACGGACGAGTGCTTTCGAGGGAAGATGTGGGAAAAAGTCCCACATCGCCCAGGAGCATGGATTGAGGGGGAATATAAGAGGGAACATCCCCTTCACCCAGCACAACGCGTTTTGCAGTGTCTCCTTGAGTGGAACCCCCAATGCAAAGCCAGGCTAATGCAGGCCCAAAGCGGACAATATTGTGTGGGTATGGGTCGGACTCAGGTCAGGGTCATTACAAATGATATCAAAGCATAAGGTTCAACCCTTTCGGACTGTATGGGTCCCATGCCCCTCCCCTTTGTTGAGTCGAGTTGAGCCAAGGACGGGGCTTTCCCCTAGACAGCTAACTAAGTTGAGTTATCAAGTCGAGCCAAGGACAGGGCTTTCCCCTAGGTCGCCGAGCCATCAGCTCTAGGCTTAAGGGGGGTGGATTGTGATGGCCCCGGCCCAGAAGCCCAAAAAGGCTAAAAAAAAAAAAAATTTGAGATAGTGGGTCCTGTCGATCCGACCTACAAGTGTTGTCGGTCCAACAGACGACGGACGAGTGCTTCTGCAGGAAGATGTGGGAAAAAGTCCCACATCGCCTAGGAGCATGGATTTGAGGGAGAATATAAGAGGGAACGTCCCCTTCACCCAACACAACGCGTTTTGGGGTGTCTCCTTGAGTGGGACCCCCAATGCAAAGTCGTGCGGGCCAGTGTGGGCCCAGAGCTGACAATATTGTGCGGGTAAGTGTCGGACTCAGGTCAGGGTCGTTACAACCAGCCCATCCTTGTGGAATTCAACAAACTAATTCACACAAAGAGTGGTGAGTCGGCCAAGGAGACCAATGAGGAGAATGAGT
Source organism: Chimonanthus salicifolius (assembly GCA_013350335.1). Classification (NCBI taxonomy): domain Eukaryota; kingdom Viridiplantae; phylum Streptophyta; class Magnoliopsida; order Laurales; family Calycanthaceae; genus Chimonanthus; species Chimonanthus salicifolius. The sequence continues at coordinate 55,387,550 of CM023533.1, read as the reverse complement.
CCCAATCCGAGTGGAGTTGGTGAGCCCACTCGATATTGACACGTTTTCAAAACGGTTTGCCTTTGGAATTGGCTTCCTAGTTGTATGGATTAGTTGGCTACCACGTGGGACATCTCTTGACATGTCTGAGAGCTGAGTTGATTGTGGGTCCCAACATCATTTGTGGGGTCCATATGCAATAAGCCTGACAAGTAGTAGCACTCATTAGCCACTTTCCCATTGACCTTGCCACTATAGAACTTATCATAGTAGTCCACTGCAAATGACACAATTTTGTCCTCTATCAAGTCCCCGGTGATGGTCACAGCACTATGTCATTGATCTAATGGACCCCAATGTGGATTGTAGTTGTTCCAAGATCTCCTGCAGTGGAAGATCACTCCGTTCAATATGAAGCAAGAAGTTGACAGTTAAGCAGGAGAATGAGGCAAATGTATAACATCCGCCAACGATCAAGAAGTTATGATCTTATGTTCTATTTTATTTTATTTTTTTAGCATGTTGTCCAAAATTAACTGTAGGTGTAAGTCAGTACTATTCAAAGTAGTTTTAAAGTGTTCCTATATGTTTGACATGACCCTATTTTGTGAATATGTCCTCAAATGGTTTTCTGTTGTTCAAGATTGACCGTCTGTATTGGTTGCTTCTTATTCTTGCATAGCTCAACAGTTATGGTCTTGATTCCAGTTTCCTTCAGGATTTTCAATTTCAACTGCCAGGTTAGGATTGCCAGATGTTAGTTTTATTTCATATGGGGAAATGGTGGATCAAGGATTTCAGATTTACCCAAACTGTGGTCTATTCCTGTCATTGGAGATGGAGATAATGGGTATGGAAATCATATGAATGTCAAGAGAACTGTCAAAGGGTTTGTCAAAGCTGGTTTTGCTGGTATAATCCTTGAAGACCAGGTACTTTACATTGGTGTGAACTTCTTCTTTTCTACCACTGAAATACTCTCTAGTTTTAATAATATTTTAGAACTGTCTCCAGCCCATAGTGAATACTTTAGGCTTAATCTTCTACTTATCTCTCTGGTATGTTGGTTTGTTATAGTCAATGATCTATTTATAGGGGTGTAACTTGGGCCTGGCCCAACCTGTGCCGACCTAGGCCCAACCTGAAAATTTTAGAGCATCTACTAGGTTTAGGGCCCAAGCCCGAGATAAGGTTCAAAAAAATAGGGCTGGTTTAAATTCAGGTTGGGCCTTGGCTTTGCATTCTTGTAGCCTAACTTGATCTGACAGCCCGAGTTAAACTCTAGGACCTATGAACCAAATATATATTTTATATTTGGTATTATAAAATATACGATGATTGATTAATAAGAATTCGTAAATTCCATTTAGTGGTGTGTTTTTTAATTCTCCTCATTTTCACTACTTTAAATTATTTTTTAATCTTAAACTTTCTCATCTTTAAAATATGGTTTTTTTTTTCCAGTTGAATTAGGCATTCAAGCATAATAATTAAAACAGACTCATGTCTAATATTATTGATGGGTCCAAATGTGTGTATTGGAAAAGTCAATATCAAGCACCCAAAATGTCTTAAAGATATCATAATACAAAATAACAACTTTTGGAATATCAGAAATTACAAGTTTTCAAGAGAATTTGGAATTCTAAAATTTTTGGCAACTTTGGGAATTTGAAAATTACAATCTACAAAATACAAGATGAACCAAACAATGGATTTTGAGTAGACTTTATCAAATTCCACTTAATCCAAAATTCCACCTCCAAATTCTGAATACTAAACAGGCCCTAAGGTAACTCTCCACAAAGAATTATCCCAAGGCCCAAAACTCACTAGGTACTAAATTCAACTAGAAATTCAAACACAAAATGCAATGAATTATGAACTAGGAATTAAAATTGCACAAAGTAATTAAAATACCAAAATTAAATAACTAGAACATAAATCAGAAAAAGGGATTTCACCAAAGGAGCAAACTTGAAACTTCAATTTAGCTGAGGTTGATCTACAATGGGTGCCCAAAGCCCTTATTTATAGTGTGCTGCATGGAATAAAATAAAAAATAAAAAAAATCCTACATGGTAGGGGACACCCACCTCCTTCCCAATTTTCTACTCTCTCTAGAAATTCTAATTCATTCTCTTTCGTACATGTGCTCGATGACATCATTATTAATATCATTTCTAAAATTAAAAGAAAAACAAATAAATAAATAAAGTAGTTGGGCCCAAGCTTGTCTCTATGCTAGGGATTTTTAGTTCCATTTTCACTTCATTTAACATGGTTGTTTGGATCCTTTGAATCCATAAGACTTCTTAACATTGGTTCGACAATTGAAATCTTCTCCGAGTTGTCCTTCGACCTTCACCTGCACCGTTTTGTGGGTCTTCTCAGAAGACCCCACTTAAGGCTTTTGAAATTTGTAATAATTTTATGACAATTTGTGTATGTGCTCAAAACCTTACTTTTAAAGGGATGATAGAGTGGTCTCTCTAGGGGAGTGATGAGGACATCATGGGATGCCAGCAAAGAAAGATGCATTGGAAGCTAGATTTTTTCTCAACATGGTTGTATGGTGATTTTGTGCATATTTCTAATATATCCGACTATGGATAGAGACAAATCTAGCCATGTGATGAAGGGCAGGATCGGTTTTAACACCTACCTATGCCTTCAATGTAGAAAGAAGATTTCCTCAAGATCTGGTTCGGTAATTCGACAGAATTCTGAGAGAACACGCACAAAAGATCCTTGACGTCTTGGAAGATCCTCGGACCAACGTTTACATAATAAGCCTCTTCATAACCCACCCGGATTGATGGCAAACGGG